>CABHPP010149936.1:0-13284 GCA_902168425.1 Peromyscus attwateri
GACATTTAGAGTTTGAGGGTAATTTTTTACAGAATTTCTTTGTAAGCTGATTTTTGGTTTTACTTTTATCACTCATTTTTCAAAACAAGTCATGAACTACTCAAGAGGCTAAGTATAGGTTTCTGAGTACCAAATCACCTGCTTCAACCCTGTGCATGTCAAGGTCAGTAAACAGATGTTTATTTTTAAACTGTTTGCGTGGTTTGCCTCTTGGAAGGAAAAGAAAGGTAGATAACACTTTTAATTCCTCACTGCTCCCTCTAAAGGAAAGTTACTTAATACCTGTTAGTCTTAGCTAGAAATAATACGCATTCCTTGTCACTTAATATTTGTTTCATAGTATTTAGAAAACTGCCTCAGAGTTTTCACATAGTTCAATGATTAACTTTCATTTTAATTCATCATTTGATAGTATGAAAAGTTTTATGAAAATATGGTTCTGATATAATATTAGTAGAGCAAAAAAATCTCAGCTTATTGAATGTTGTTTTGCTCTTATAATTGTAGGGGATGGTACAATTATAGTCTGGCTTTTTTGAAAAGTAATTTTGCATCCAATTACATAAGTTACATATTGATTTCAATTATTGAAGATCTAGAAGCAAAATAATAAAAATAGGCCATACTCAGCTGTCTCATAACTTAAAATTCATTATATACACAAGCATAAAATGGCACCTGCTCCTTCTGCCATGACATGAGGCTGAAGCAGAAGAAACAGTGTCCAAACAGGCCCGTTAGCTTAGCCTCATCTCATCTGTCACCACAAGAACACCCACTGGAATATCTCCTCTAATGTAATGAGGAGGTGAGTCAGCACTGCTACACGAAGGGAGATGGCCCGGGCCTACTTTTCTTGTTGATTTACTGTCAGCTTCTATTTGAATTGTGCTGAATACAAAATGCAAAATGAACCTAATTCATCCCCTTAATGATCATTTCGAGCATCCTTGGCAGGCTATTCACCGCTCAGGGCAAGAGAAGAGAGAAGAAATGGATAAACAGCAGAAGAGTGTTGTTACACATGTGTACATACCCCAGACCATGCACCCCCCACCACAGACACACACACCCTACAGATTCCAGAAGTGCACTGAACTCTTTTAAAGAGTGTAAGTATAACAGAACTTCATGACATAGGAATCGGAACAGAACTCTGCCAAAGTGGTTCCAGTCTAAGAAACCCAGCAGCTGAATGTGTGTGTGTGTGTGTGTGTGTGTGTGTGTGTGTGTGTGTGTGTGTTAACTTATTCACTGTTCTTCTCATATAGGGAAGTAAAATCAAACTAGATGGACCAGACTTGATTTTCAAAGGTGACCATATGGTCATAGGAATATTTCTAGTCCTGCATGCTTTTCTGTGCCAGTGCCCTGTAGTTTTTGCCTTGTACTCAACTGCTTCCCTCATTAATACACAACTGAAATAACTGTGTCCACCTTTTAAACCCAGATACAGCCTAAGATACAATAGAACTTCAGAATTTCAGACTCCCTCTCTCTCCGTCCTTCTCTCTATATACATTTACAGATTGGCCATTACAGGATAAAGAATAGTAAAATGATGCCAGGCAGTGGTGGCACACACCTTTAATCCCAGCACTTGGGAGGCAGAGCCAGGCAGATCTCTGTGAGTTCGAGGCCAGCCTGGTCTACAAAGCGAGTTCCCGGAAAGGCGTAAAGCTACACAGAGAAACCCTGTCTTGAATAAAAACAAACAGACAACAACAACAACAAAAAGAATAGTAAAATGTCCCACATGGAGGGTAACTGAGGTGCATCACCCATAGATATGAGAAAGGAACCTTCAGAGGATTTTCACCCCCAACCCTACTATCTTCCAGCTTATCTCACAGGTAAGGAGCAACCAGAAAAACTGCCCCTGCTGAATTCTATTCAAACTCATGATCATCAGAAATAAGAACACAATAAAGGACCATGCCACTCCATTACTCTTGGGAGTAATTTATACAGTCAAAATAAAGGAAACAGATGTTGGTCCCTGAAAGTAAATGACTAAAGTCAGAAAACCTGAAATGGCTCTTTGGGAATACGTGATGAGCAGAACTAGAGTGAGGAGATTGCTAGTGGGCACCTGAAGGCTGCTGCTATGGAGAAAGGTTTCAGTCTGGTCTCCAAAGTCTCACTGTGGAATTCTTAGCTCCTACAATGGTGGTTGAGGAGGTCAGAGCTTTGGGGTGTGGTTAGGTCATGAAAGCAGAGTCCTCATTAGTGGGATTGTGCAACTTAAGGACACAACTAGAGGGTGGCAGAAAACAGGGCCATGCCAGTCACTGGATCTGGCTTGACTTTTGACTTTCTAGTCTCCAAACTATGGGAAAGTAATGTATCCAACTCCTAACTGATACAGTTCATTTTGGTGCAGCTGCAAAGCTGGCTAAAGAGACACCAGAATTGTTGACAGAAGTCATGAGATTCTGCACTGAATCATGCCACTATAGCACAAGATACAGGAAAACAGAGGAGGATGGCCATTGTTCTTCACAGAATGAGAGAACTCCTCTGTTTGTAGCTTCATGAGAATCAGAAACCCCCAGTGAGCTCCTGAGTCCACAGCAGGAGAATTTCAAGCAGAATTTGGATGTCTTTGGCTTTTCCCAGTGACTAGGTAAAGTGTAAACAGAGCACAGGTAAAGAACAGCCTCTGTCTTCAAAATGATTTTGTAAGTCATACAGAGGACGCAGAACTGACTGGGTTTGATGAGAAATTTTTCTTATTCTTTCTCTTCAATGTTCTCAAGGTATGAAGGACTTCATAGTGAAGATAAAATTTATAATATGGCTCTCACATGTTTGCTACACTCTCAGAAAGACATAAATGTGTGGCTTTGCGGTACTCTGTTAGACACAGGCCAGCCCTCTGAGGCTCTTCAGGCATCCTCTAGGCCTGCAAGGGTTGAGAGGGCAGAGCCTCTAAGGAGGTTTTTAAGAGGCTAGAAGCTGCATTCTTTCATGTAACACTGTCAAGAAACTAATGAAAATAATTACATTGAATTATAATCTTCATTTTTCATGTTTTAAACTTGATTTTTATTTTAATTTTTCTTTATTCTTGAGAATTTTCATGCATGCATACTATAGAATATGATAATATTCACACTCCCAGTTCCCTCCTCCAACTGCTCCTGAATTCCATCCAACATGTCTACCTTCCGACTGTATGACTTCTTTTTCTTCTTATTATTATTAATTGACAGCCCAATAACTCTAACTAATACTTCCCATATGTCATGGGTATGAGAGAATCTGCTGGAGCAAAGTTCATCTGCTGGAACAAAGTTCTTCTTCCAAATCAAGTTTTAACTGATAATGACATAGAATCACATGATAAATGAGGAATTGCCTAGGTTATATCAGACATCAACATGTCTGTGGGATCTGTCTTGATTGTTAATTGAGGTCTTAGGACTCACTGTGAGTGGGGCTGCCATGATTTCATGGGATGGACCCTAAACAATATAAAATGAAGAAAACCAGCTCTGCATAAAAATAAATGAGCGAGCAAGATGAATGAGTTTATTCTCACTTTGCTCTTGACTGTGAAACTGATATCTTAACTTCCCTTCAATAATTTACTCAAAATTGTAAGAAAAATAAATACTTTCTTCCCTAAGTTGCTTATTGTCAGGGTATTTGTTATAGACACAGAAATGCAGGTAGAACACTGAGACACCAGAAATATCTGATTATAATTATTATTAGGCATTCATGCCATTAGTTAAGCACTGAATTAATACAATCCATTTAATTTAAACAATATGTCAATAGAATGAGTTCTTAAAATTTAAATCCTAAAAAGTGTGTTTGATTTACCTAAATGTTTATAACTTTCACACGTATGCCAAAGCACTAATAATTCACAAAAATATCAGTGACAACAACACTCTCATCTGTGATATAGACACACACCTACAAACTCTTCTTTGTGACATGTTAATGTAGAAAATTAAAGTTTTCTATATGAGTGGAAAAATAATGTAGTAATGAGAGTCAGGCTGAAGGAGTTCATGGCTTCCTGCTCAATAACATTAAAAGGTTATTTAGAGGGTGAATTAAAAGTAAAAATACTCTTTTTTCTTACAAAGAGATCTTTAATTATACTTCAAGTGAAATATGGAAATTAGCAAGTACTTTTTCTAAATGTATAATCTTAAAATCATCTTTCTGTTTAATGATCTAAATTCTCTTTCTTGAGGAGTTATAAAAAGGCAAACCAGGAGAGAAAATAATTTAGCTTATTTGCATAAAAATTTTCCATATTTTCTGAGCATTTACCTAATGTCCTTGACCAATATGAACTTAATCAAATCCTCTTTGCTATTGGCTGCCCTTAGCTGGCCTGAGATTACTTGGTTGCCACCCAGATACTGCACAGGCTCTTCTTGAAGACAAGAGGGCATCTTTATATTGGGTAAAAATTAAGCTTTCTTTACCTTTCTGTCACCACCAAGTGACATTGCCAAAAGCAAGTTACATATATTTAGCTAAAAAGTCACTGTAACCTTTATATGGTTTCTCACTTTGTGATTTCCCTCCTTGGAAGAGGCAAAAATAAGATTCAAATTAGTTATTACCTGGTCCCAGGATATGTGGTTAGTAACAAAGACAGCCAAGGACCAAAACTGATCTCATATGACTTCAAGATGCAGGTGCTTTGCCCTACAGTGGTTTTAATAAAATGCATTGTACATTTAACAAATATTCTAATGGCTGGAAAGATAGTACACTTGGTAAAATATTTGCTGTGCAACTATCCAGCACTCACATCAACAAACAAATTCATAAAACAGATACTGTGCTGCCTATTTGCAATATCAATACCAGGGAGGCAGAAACAAGAGAATCTGTATGAATTGGGCTTGCCACTCTAGTCAAATCAGTGAGTTCCAGGCTGATGGCAGAATTTGCCTCAAAAAAAAGATGGAAGTTACTGAGAGGGAAGTAAAAGCTGCTGCCCTCACAGACCATCTGGGCATGGGAAGCTTTAATCATTCTGCATCTCCTTTAAATGTCCTGATTTTCTTTTCTCCAAACCACAACTAAATCCTATGTGCCAAAGTAAACAGTTCTCAGCAGCATTGGTTGTGCTCTTCAGTACTCTGACCAGCTTGCTTCATCATTCTGTCTTTCTACCCTCTGATCTCCCATTAAGAGCAACTGGTTGGCTGAGATTTTGCCTTATTCTATGGGTGTTTAAAAGTACGTTTATTTTAAGCCGGGCGGTGGTGGCGCACGCCTTTAATCCCAGCACTTGGGAGGCAGAGGCAGGCGGATCTTTGTGAGTTCGAGGCCAGCCTGGTCTACAGAGCGAGATCCAGGAAGGGCGCAAAGCTACACAGAGAATCCCTGTCTCGAAAAACCAAAAAAAAAAAAAAAAGTATGTTTATTTTAATGTGGGCAGTATCAGAGTGATCATCAAACATGGTACCTCCTTACTTCACTTACCAGTGTCATAGGCTGTTTATATGTACTAGTAGATTTAATCAATAAAACATTTCATTTGCCCATTCATTCATTCATTCATTCATTCCTGTAGCAAGTACATGGTCCTTTGTGCAAAACAGTAGTCAGTTAAAGAAGTAATGTATTTTAATTGTTGAGTGAAAAACAAACTGTGAAGTTGAGGCAAGAGGACTACGAATGTAAGACCAGCCTGTGATGCAGAGGAAAATTCTGACTCAAAACCCAGAAAACAAACAAGCAAATCACAAAACTATACAAAGAAAAGAAATGTCTTAAGACATAAAGAGTATTACTATGTGCTTAAATGACCAAAAGAAGTGAATGAGTTACAGTGGGAAGGGGTTTAATAACCCATGATTTTTATATTGTTATTCCTGTTGAAAAATGATTAACACTATTTTCCTTCATTTTTGGAAGTTAAACTAATTAGCATGAGAATAAATCAGCCCACATCATTTCTGTGTATGTTCAATACATATTTCGGAGTTTACAGTCCAACTGAGGCGGCTTCACTTCTTTCCTTAGATGCAGAATTGCTCCAAGTGAAGGATAAATTGGACATTAAAGAACCTTTCGAAGAAAGAGTCTTTTGACGGGGGATACAATATTGGAAATACTGTTAGAAATCTGTATTACCCTTCATTACCAATTTCTACCCATTGCAAACTTTAGAAAATTTTGGTCTCCCACATTCTAAATTGCAAACAACCTTAAAATATTAAACATTACGAGACTACATGGTAAAATTGAACATATCTGCATGAAAATTAGTAATAATAAAATTAATAATTGCTTTAATTTCATTTTTTCATTATTTTTCCAACCTTTCATCAATGATAAAGCTGTTCCATTTTGTGTATCTCCTTTTCTCCCTTTATTCTGCATATATTTTGGTCAAGAAACTGATACAAGTTACAAAACTATAAAATAATCGGAATTATTAATATGATAGTTTCCTAAGTCATGATATAGAAAAAAGTATACTCTGGTAGTTTACTTTTAGAATTTCTTTTTGGCTATAAAATGTGAAGAAAACATACTCTAAATACAATTTATAAATTAGTGTACAAAGTAAAATAAAACTTGTGCTGAAATAGCATTTCATTCCCATTCTTTCCATTTTTCTATATTGTCCTTTGCCATGTGAATATGCTGTATTTCTCTAATCATCAAAAAGGCTTTTTATTTTACCCTATTATTTTTATTCTGTAAGAATGATTTTATTGGACACTCAGAAAAATAATGTTTTAGTACTTCTAACTTGCACACATTTTGCACATTGGGACATTTTTGTCCAGTATAATACTTAGAATTACAAACTGGACATGGCACCATCTCATATTTGAATCATATATTGGCCATTATTTCTTTCCTAATGGCTGGAATTTAAGCCCTTCTGTCACTAGAATTTGGAGAAGAGGGAAAAAGACAAGGATAAACGTGCCCTGCAGGAAATGAAGTCCCCAAACGGCTCCCTTACCCAACAATGCTTTTGAGACTGCAGTAGCTCTCTTGATCTGGGTGGAAGTGGCTGAAAGAAGCCACTTCAATACTGGAAAGTCATTTGGGAACTTCCCCAGGCCCAGGTTTTACTTATATTTTTTGTTGCTTGTGTCTCTCTGTGGTTTTACAGGTGTCAGAAGTGATCACATATTGCCTTTCCTTCTAGATGACTAATAATGGGCAACTTGCAACCACTTTGATCCTATGATCTGGTTTTGCAGATCAGTCCCAACCCTCCAGTGTATCCCCATTGCTCTGGCTTCAAAAAGTGAGGAGAGACTAGCTTTTCATTTGAACACTGAAGATGTGCTTCAGGTCAGGCTCTGAAAGTGGCAGAACTAGTCTTTACTTCAATTCCAAAGCTGTGTTTTCTTCTCAGTTGATGAGAATATTTTTCTGTGATTTTTCTCATGAGATAATTTGATTTCATCTTTGTTTAGATTGGTTTCTGAATAAGACATCATTATTTTAAAATATCAAATCAAGCTCTCTTTGATTTTGTGATTGTGTCTTCTGAGGAAGTCATTGACATACAGACAACACAAACTCTCCACTATTCTGAATTTTTTTTTCTCAAGAAGTTTTATTTCTTTATTCCTGAGGAAAAAAGCACAATCTTGTGGTCCATTAGATTGTCCTCTTCTCCAGCATCTCTGCCATCTGACCTGAACGAATGCAAGTTGGGGTCACCCAATATCCTACTAGAGGCTTGCTTTTGTCCCTAGAGGTGAAGATGGCCTCATTACTATAAATCCAGTTGTAATAGAGTATTATCATGGCTTCTCTAAACACATTTATTTTTTCTATATAATAATTGGTCAGCCAAATCATATATCTAGAATTTAAATAATGACACCTCTGTCCTACCTACTGCTCCAGTGTCTGCTTTTTAAAAAAGAACAGAACAAACTGTTTGAGTTTGGAGTGCTTGAGTTTGTGTTTTATTCCATGCTTACTCGTAGTCTCTGAATTCAGTCCATCACCCAGTATTGACTTCTTTGACTTCTTCTATATCTTGAGTCCATTAATGTCTTTGCAGTCTCAATATCAGTCTAACCACTATTTATAATGTTACTATTGTAACAGATTCTAGTTCAGATGATCTTAACATGGTCATTCTATCATCTTCAACCTAATAGTCTATACTAATATGAGACATTTCAAAGAAATTAAAAATACTTTTCTTTGTCCAAAAGTTTCCTTTTACCTTCCCTTTTCATTAAAGCAAAGCTTAGTTATTCACCATGAGATGATAGAGCCAATGGGATGCCAATTTGCTCTCTTATTCCAACCCTTCATAACACACATTCTGCCTGTGCTTACCCATCTTCCTTCTCTTTTGTCTATTTTTTTTCTTTTTCCCAAGTATTTGGCTACTCTACCGTTTGATATAAACCACACATTGCTAGCATGTTCATACATACTCAAGCATTACTGCTGTAGGATGGTCTGTATGTCAAATTACTCTGATTGGTCAATAAATAAAACATTGATTGGCCAGTGGCTAGACAGGAAGTATAGGCAGGACTAACAGAGAGGAGAAAGAAAGAACAGGAAGGTGGAAGGAGTCACTGCCAGCCACCACCATGACAAGCAGCATGTGAAGATACCGGTAAGCCACGAGCCACGTGGCAAGGTATAGATTTATAGAAATGGATTAATTTAAGATATAAGAACAGTTAGCAAGAAGCCTGCCATGGCCATACAGTGTGTAAGCAATAGAAGTCTCTGTGTTTACTTGGTTGGGTCTGAGCGGCTGTGGGACTGGCAGGTGACAAAGATTTGTCCTGACTGTGGGCAAGGCAGGAAAACTCTAGCTACACATTACAACTTATCTACTTTGTCTGCTAAGGTTACATCTGTGTATTATCCCCAGGAAAAGCTTCTGTACCTCAAATACCTTTCTTTGATCTTACTACCAATGATGGAAATCTTCCCACCCTTCTCATTCCTATCACTATCTTAAATGTGCAGACAATTCTGATTTCAAGGAAACAGACCATGTTCACCCCACTCATCACTAATAGGTCCAACATGTAAGCAGTGCTCCACATGATAACTAAATATATACGGTAAAATCACAGATTTTACAAGAGTATAATTCAAAGCCCAGAGCCTTGACTAGGCAAAGCAGTAAACAAACAAGTAAATAAAACCAGTATTTGATCCAGTTCCTCATTAGAGGACTATATAAATGTTTCCACATGAGAATTTGAAGTTCTTCTTATTTTATGCCAGGTGACGTGTGGCATTTGGAAGCTAGAAAAACACAAGAATACTATAGCATCTTACCTATATAAGACAACTACTCACCTCACATCATCATATTTCACAGCTCCTATTGTATTTATTTTATTTATTACTACCAACCAGCTAGAGAAATAGAGAAGAAACACGAAGGAAAAGAATATAGTATTGATAGATGGACCTCCCTCTCAGGTGGTGGAAAGAAGTTACTGAGAGTTTTTGCTTACACTTTTTTTAAACATATTATAACTCATGTAATATTATAATCATAAAATATCACTTCAGTAATAAAGTTACCCTATCAGAAGGCTGATAAACACATATATTTAATTATTCTACAATTAATTAAATGTTTTAGGTCCTTGCATAGGCTTAATTTTATCATTTTTATTTTGAATTTGAAATTTCAGACATTTATCCCTAAAGGGATCCTAGTAACAACATAAGAAATTGAGGTATTTATCTTTCTTCTGATGCTTTTATGATCTGGAAAAATCAGAATTTGCTATACTGACATGCATTAGGATGGAAGCTTGGCAATATTATCTGTCAGAGACCATGATCCCCCTAAAGGAATCTGTGAAACCATACCAATGGTTTCCTATTTATTGTGGCTCATTTCTTGCTATAGTGTGGACCATTGAGTCACACAACTTACCCTTTAGTTCATTCATCTTTACTTGCAAGTTTTCATCACCACAAATCATTGGTCTGGTTCCCAGCCTCTGCCTTCTGCTATGACCCTGATAATGGGCCCTCACTGCGGCTCCTCTTGGATATCCTATTGTTGCCCTGGGTCATAGAAATCCTGAGTTTTGGATCTGTAGGTTCATCCCCTTCACCTGCTCCAAGAGTTCATAGATGAGGTGGATCTTGGAGTGAGTCAACTTATAGCCCTAGTTCTGGGACCGAGTAGTAGCTGGGTTGGTCAGCCCACCAGGTTTCCCTCATTATCACTACCAGTGCGAGCTCTCTAGCACTGCCTAAGCTAGCTCACCCAAGGCATCCTGCAACAAGGAGCAGGGCCAGTTCTCCTGCTCTCGGTTGTCAGATCCAGGTCACCCACACTCACACCACCAGGCCAGGTCTACTGTTTTGCCCAGGCGAGATGCAGGGCCCTCTCTCCAGATTGCTGTCGGGGGAACATGGCGGGAAGGGGTTAGCTCTTCTGCTCTTCTGCCCTCAGAGTTGGTTCACCTGTGCACCCAACAATAGGGTCAGCTCTTGTGTGCTGTCCAGGCTAGGGTGTAGTGCCTGCTCTCCTGGTGCTGCAGCAGGTGAGGGGCGGTGCTAGTTCTCTCACTCTGGTGACCCTGGGGCCAGCTCTTATGCCTGCTGCAGGTAGCAAGGGATGGAGAGGGAAGGACATGGTCCTCCACAGCAGTCCTGGCCGGGTGGCAGTGCAGGCCACTTGGATTGGCATGGCCCCTGCGGCACCATGGGCTAGGCAGGTTTTGTACCATAACTTGTTGTTTCCATCAGCAATCAAATTGATTAAAGAACAAAAATTAGTCCTTTAATTTTGATATTCAGAAACTCTATGTGGCTAAATTACACACATATATTACTTACCTGAAAAAATATAGAGTATAAGTAAATAGAATTCTTACCAGATTAGTATACATAGTATATTAATACAGACAATGCTAGAAAAATTAGAAGGGACAGTAAATACTTCACAGACTAAAAAGCTATCAAATTGTGATCCACAGTTTAGGTCATCTAGTCAATTAGTTTCAAGTAATAGTATTTCTACTACCAATATATTCTGCAACTTAAATTAAACATAACCAGCTTCAAACCTTCATAATGTTCAATTCCACTTCCCAGTAAGGAAGAAACAACAGCAGAAAATGAGAACACACAGTGTAGTGACTACAGAGATAGCCCAGTGGTTGAGAGTGCTTGCTGCTCCTGAGAAGAACCTGAATTCAGTTACTGGCCCATGCTTTGTGGCTCCCAGCAGCCTATGATTCCTTCTTCTGGTTTCTGCAAGAGCTTATGTGCACATCACAGGCACACAAACACATACTTAATATGCGGATGTAAGTAAATAAAATGTTTAAGAAGTAAATAAATAGGATAAATGCTCTTTCAGACTAAGTATAATTTATGAGTATCTTATAAAATACTTCATTAATATTTATTTATGTTTTATTTTATATGTATGAGCATTTTCCTACATGCAGGTCTGTGTACCATGTGTATACCTGTTACCTGCAAATACCAAAGGAGAATACCAGATTCCCTGGAATTGGAGTTTCAGAAGAAGGTATATTCTTTTGTGTTAGGGTGGCATATTCTGTAGATATCTATTAAGTCCATTTGAGTCATAATGTCTGTTAGTTCCCTTATTTCTCTGTTAAGTTTCTGTCTGGCAGACCTGTCCATTGGTGAGATTGGGGTGTTGAAGTCTCTCACTATTCTTGTGTGGGGTTTGATGAGCAATTTAAGCTTTAGTATTATTTCTTTTACATATGTAGATACACTTATATTTGGGGCATAAATGTTCAGAATTGAGACTGCATCTTGATGGGTTTTCTCTGTGATGAATATGTAATGTCCTTCCTGATTTCTTTCAATTGATTTTTAGTTTGAAGTGTATTTTATTAGATATTAGGATAGCTACACCAGCTTGCTTCTTAAGTCCATTTGATTGGAAAGTCTTTTCCCAGCCATTTGCTTTGAGGTAGTGTCTGTCTTTGAAGTTGAGGTATGTTTCTTGTATGCGGCAGTAGGATGGATCCTGTTTTCATATCCATTCTGTTAGCTTGTGTCTTTTTATAGGCAAATTGAGTCCATTGATATTAAGGGATATTAATGACCAGTGATTGTTAATTCCTGGTTTTTTTTTTGTTTTTTTTTTTTGTTTTTTTGGTCGTAGTGTGTATTTCCCTTCTTTGGTATTTGTTGGTGTGAGATTATCTATTGCCTGTGTTTTCATGGGTGTGTTTAACTTCCTTAGGTTGGATTTTTCCTTCTAGTGCTTTCTATAGGGCTGGAGCCAACAAATCATAACACAACACAAATGTGCAGGAAATTTGGGACACCATGAAAAGACCAAACCTAAGAATAATAGGGATAGAAGACGGAGAAGAATACCAACTCAAAGGCACAGAAAATATATTCAACAAAATCATAGAAGAAAACTTTCCCAACCTAAAGAAGGAAATGCCTATAAGGATACAAGAAGCATACAGAACACCAAATAGACTGGAACCAAAAAAATGTCCCCTCACCACATAATAATCAAACCACTAAACATAGAGAATAAAGAAAAAAATATTAAGAGCTGCAAAGGAAAAACACCAAGTAACATATAAAGGCAGACCCATCAGAATAACACCTGACTTCTCAATGGAGATTCTGAAAGCCAGAAGGTCCTGGACAGACATTATGTAGACACTAAGAGACCATGGATGCCAACCCAGACTATTATATCCAGCAAAACTCTCAATCGCCATAGAAGGAGTAAACAAATATTCCATGGTAAAACCAGATTTAAACAATATCTTTCCAGGAATTGGAGTTTCAGATGTTTGTGACCTGACATGTGTGTACTGGGAACTGAACTGGTATCCTCTGCAAGAGCAGTTCATGAACTTAACTGCTGAGCCATCTCTTCATGATGTGGGATTTTTAAAAAGAGATTTGGAAGTATGCTTTGAAGCGGGCAATACCATGAACACCATGCTCACCTGGAGCTCAAGGTTGGAGCACATAGCCACATGAATCACTCCAAGGCTGAAAAGATGAATGCAAGTCTAATCATGTCAGTCAAACTAATTTTTACCCACAGTTTCAGAGGATTTTTCAGATCCTTTGCCATCACTAAGAGAAATGTCCTCATAAGCATTTAGGGAATAGAGTCCTAGTGAGGACCAAGCATTCATACTCTTCTTTCATGGAGGGTGAGTATGTGTATTTGTTTGCATCTGTATGAGTATGGATGTGTGTATACATGCATATGTGTATGGGTGCGTATATGCCTGTGTGTGAATTTGTACATTTATATATATATATATATATATATATGTGTGTGTGTGTGTGTGT
>CABHPP010149936.1:13384-43686 GCA_902168425.1 Peromyscus attwateri
TATATATATATATATGAGTGTGTTGTTTGTATGTGTGTGGATATGTAAACATGGGTATATGTGTGTGTGTGTTGTGTGCATGCATACATGTACATATGTATGTTTGTGTTAGTACATTAGATAGGTAGATAGCTATACATAAATTTGGATAAATTTAGGACTGACCATAATAAATGGATCATTATTGTTGCTTATTGAATTTAATTGATTAAAAAATGTCTTGCAAGTAATTGTCAAATTACAGGTGGTGACGACTATTTGAAAGTACAGGTGAAAAGAGTGATAAGGAATCATGATCTGCTATAATCATAAAGTCACATGGACTGATTTAATCAGGACATAGTAGAAATGGGGAAGTTCAGGAACATTTGCTTCCTCTGTGCATCTTCATTAATTACCATGGATGCTACAGTGTCTCTCTTTTAACTTAATTTCTTTCATAAACTCCCACTGAAAACAAAAAGCCTGAACAGAAAGCCAATAAACATTTGTGAGCACTAATGAGAATCGTGTCACAGGCACTGATCAGAAAGGGTGCTTCTTAGTCCTATCTGAAATGACAGCTTTTTTATATAAAAAGTCCAGCATAAGTGACATTTTAGCTCCTGACAACATTATATCAAGACTAAGCAGTTACTCAAATTAAACACAATTTTTAAAATGTGATTTGAAAAAAATGTTACAGTGCTGCAATTGTCTCTATATTGTGAATAGAGGAAATTCTTTATATTATTTTATTTGGGATAGCATTGTAGAGGAAGAGTGACATAGAAAGAACACATTAATCACATGGAAGTTTATATTCAGTTTCTATCCAAGTCTGTTTATAGTATCAAAACAGTAATAAGAAATCATTCGTTGGTATCAAATTTAGTGTTCTCTTTTTCACTGGACATATGAGGTACTTTTCTAGACATTGAACTGAAATAATAAATGATATTCATTTACTGTAAGTGATATTTGGCTTTGAAAGACTTACAGCCTAGTAGAATGAGACAAAGGAGAGTAGTAACAATGTCGGTGGTTCTGAGAACTCCATGACAACTATGAAACCCCTCACTGGAAAGATGTCTCTTAACTAGTCTTAAGGGTAAAATAGGCATATTTTTTTTTTTAAATCAGGACTATGAGATGGAATGTGTCAGAGGAGTGAAAAAAATTAGTATAAGAAAAAAGAGTGAATGGAGAGACCAAATTAAAGGCCTTGGACACATAATTAATGTTCATGTGACTTTGCCGTTGCTTTCCTTCAGCTGGGAAATAAGAATCAATTTGCATGCCTGTATACTGGTGGTAAATATGTATCCTTTAAAGGATCCTGCATTTCAGTTCATGCTACCAAAAACCAGTTTATAAGGGATGGCTGTTAACACATATGTGGATATGGCAGTTTGATTGAGAATGGCTCCCATAGGCTAATATGTTTGAATGCTTGGTCCCACCTTGGTGGGACTGTTTGAGAAAGATTAGGAGATGTGGCCGTGTGTGTGTGTGTGTGTGTGTGTGTGTGTGTGTGTGTGTGTGTGTGTGGCCTTATTGAAGGAGGTGTGTCACTGGGAATGAGCTTTGATGTTTCAACAGCTCATTCAGACCCAGTCCTCTCTCTCTCTCTCTCTCTCTCTCTCTCTCTCTCTCTCTCTCTCCTTCTCTCTCTCTTTCTGTGCTCCTCTGTCTCTGTCTGTCTGTCTCTATCTGCCTATCTGTCTATGTATGTATGAATATATGTATCTATGTATGTATGTGTGTATGCATCCATCTATCTATCTATCTATCTATCTATCTATCTATCTATCATCTATCTATCTATCTATCTATCTATCATCTATCTATCTATCTATCTATCTATCTATCTATCATCTATCTATCTATCTATCTATCATCTATCTATCTATCTATCTATCTCTGTCTCTCTTTTTCCCCCTCACTAATTGCTGCCTGTGAATCAGGATGCAAATGTCTCAGCTACTTCTCCAGCACCACGCCTGTTTGCTTCCTGCCATTACGATCAGGGACTAACCCTCTACAAATGTTAGGAATCCACCAATTAAATACTTTCTCTTATAAGAGTTGTCTTGGTCATGGTGTTTCTCCATAGCAGAGAACAGTGCCTAAGTCAGTGGAACAAGTAACCAGAAGGAAATATATAATGTAAAAATGGAAATGAGTGAAGGAAGGAAAGAACTGTAGAAGCCATGGCAGAAGGGATTTGTGAACCAGGCACTAAGTGGAGTGATAGGGAACCAAATGTTGCAGTGGAGTTCAGTAAAATAGCATGGGAAATCCTTTTAGAAATTAGGAATTCTCTGTAATTGTAACTGAGCTTCATACTTTTTGCATAAATGAAGTAGGAGAAGAGGGCTAGTTGAGAATACATTTTTCCTAAAATTGTATTTTAGAAAAATAGAGAAGTGTAAGTGAGGGTGTAGATCCACTGCTGAGTGGTTTGCTGCCCCTCATTTTGTATGTGGAAAACAATTGACTACGGACATGGGACTTTAAGAAGGAAAAGAATGAAGGAGTAGAAAGGGTTTGATATCAGAAAAGATGGATTTCAATTTAGATTTTCTTCTGGTTAACTGTACACAAACTAGTAAACATCTGAGTGCTGATGTGGAAAGGTCGTTTTAAGAGAAAGGAAAATGTGGAAAATTTGTGGTGGTATTATGTTCCCCAAAATATTGTGTATGCTAATAAACTTATCTGGGGTCAGAGAACAGGACAGCCACAATATTAAACATGAGGATAGGCAGTGGTAGCACACGCCTTTAATCCTAGCATTCCAGAGACAGAAATCCCTCTGGATCTCTGTGAGTTCAAGGCCACATTGGAAATGGCCAGGCAAGGTGACACACGCCTTTAATCCCAGAAAGCGAGCCTTTAATCCCAGGGAGTGGTGGTAGAAAGCAGAAAGGTATATAAGGTGTGAGGACCAGAAACTAGAAGCATTTGGCTGGTTAAGCATTTGGCTGGTTAAGCATTTGGCTGGTTAAGCATTCAGGCTTTCGAGCAGCAGTTCAGCTGAGAGCCATTTGGATATGAGGACACAGAGGCTTCCAGTCTGAGGAAACAAGATCAGCTGAGAAGTTGGCCAGGTGAGGTTAGCTGTGGCTTGTTCTGTCTCTCTGACCATCCAGCATTTCATCCCAATAACTGGCTCAGGTTTGATTTTATTAATAAGACTCTCTAAGATTCATGCTACAGAAAATATTTAGAAAAATAGAATAGTAAAACCTGTCTGATCCTTGTTCATCTAAATATCCAGATAATTTCATATAACATGTAAAAGGAAGTCATGAATTAAGTTCATTATCAGCTCTTAATTAAATTAGACCACAAAATCAAAAGTGAATTATAAATATATTGGAAATCATATAAAATTTAATTACAATTTGTGATTCCATAAACTAATTTAAATTCATCACTTATGTAAAATAGGTTTATATTTTATAAAGTAGTCTCTCTCTCTCTCTCTCTCTCTCTCTCTCTCTCTCTCTCTGTCTCTCTTGTTCACTTTCAATTCAAATTCATCCTTCACTTGCTAAGTATGATAAAAAATGTTCCAGTAAAGTAATTCTATGTCTTGGCAAAAGCTGAAGCTGCAAATAAGTGCAACGCAAACCTAATCTGTTCTGTTTATGGTCCCATTGTCACTTCAAGGTTCTTTGGAACACCATATGGGTCTGTTGTTGCTTGGTTGGAGTTTACAAATAAGAATGAGCAAATAATGCGGGGGATTTCTGTAAAGGCAAATTAAGTCGGATGCAATGTCAAGTAAATGATACATTTCAAAAAGGAATCGAGATTTGTTAAATTTGAAGAAATAAATTCCCCGATTACATTTCATAGGATAAACAAGTCTGCTTACATTTCCATGTTCCAAATCTCTCACTTATTTATGCATCGTCATAATAATAAATTAAAATTTAAATTAACCATTTTTCAAAGTTAGTGGGCTTTTTTCCACTGTCCCCAATTGATTTTATACAAATACAGGAATAATTCATGTTATGCTTACAGTAAAAATGCCGGAGAGATGGCTCCGTGGTTAAGAGCACTGGCTGCTGTTGCAGAGGACATAGGTTCAATTTTCAGCATCTACATGGCAATTCAGAGCTGTCCAGATTCCAGTTCCAGGGTATATGATGTCCTTTTCTCACCTTTGTGGGCCCCAAGCAAACAAAGGGAATACCGGCGTCCCTGCACACACAAAAAAGTATATATGAAATTAGAAACAATTACAAAGTGCTGAGTAAGATAACAAGGTGACAACTGACAAGTCTATATTTCTATTAACAGTGAAGTTTTTAAGTCAAATGAACTGCTTATTTTCAAAGAAAAATTAATTTATACACAGGAAATAAAAAGACTAAAGTGACTTAAGAAATGTTCACTCCAAAGTACGTCTGTAGGAAATCCAAGTACAGGTATACAATAATAGATAGATCACCTAGTAACAATTCATGTAAACATACATTACTGAAAAAAGTCATACCACAGAATGCACATCTCAGCAACGTGTAATTTTAATAATAAATCTATTCTCATATTTCATCCATGCAATGGAAGTAAAGAATAAATGTGCATGAAGATCTCTTTTCTGGCATTTGTTTGTATGTTTTGCTGTCATAAGACATTGATTAATTTTGTTAAGAAACATTTCCTATTTCTGTATCAACCACTATAATAGATGCTGGTCGTTAGGTCATCATCAACACTGATAATATTTTTATGAACACATCAGTTCTTATTTGTGAGAATCTTCTCAATTTACAGATACATTTAGGTATACTGCCTCATTGACTTAGTGAAAGTCAATGGAGTTAATGGAAAAATCACATTTAAAAATTGCAGAGCTAGAGGCAAGCGGGTGAAGTTGTGTCCCCTGTCCTTGTGGAGTTAGAAGCCACAATTTGATTTTTGATATCAAGATGCTACTCTTTTCTTTTTTTTAATTAAGAAAATTTTTATTCATTTTACATACCAAAAATCCCCCTCCTCATTCCTCCCACCCCTCCAGCCTCCCCCTCCCAACCCACCCCCTATTCCCTCCTACAAGAAGGTAAGCCCTCCCATGGGGAGGTACATTTAGTAGAGGCAGGTCCAAGCTGCTTCCCTTTCCTCAAGCTGTGCAAGGTGTCCCATCACAGGTAGTGGGCTCAAAAAAGCCTGCTCATGCACCAGGAATGGATTCTGAACCTACTGCTTAAGGGGGGCCCTTAAGCAGATCATCTACACAACTGTCTTGCTATGCGGAGGGCCTAGTCTAGTCCCATGCAGGCTCCATAGCTGTTGATCTAAATTTCATGAGTTCCCACTAGTTTGGTTTGGTTGTCTCTGTAGGTTTCCCCATCATGATCTTGATGCCCTTGCTCATAGAATCCCTCTTCCCTCTCTTTTACTGGACTCCTGGAGTTTTGCCTTGTGTTTGGCTTTGGATCTCTGCATCTGCTTCCATCAGTTACTGGAGAAAGGCTCTATGATGACAGTTGGGGTAGTCACCAACCTAATTACTGGTATAAGCCAATCCAGGCACCTTCTCCACTATTGCTAGTAATCTAAGCTGGGGCCATCCCTGAGGATTCCTGGGAACTTCCCTAGCACCAGGTTTCTCCCTATCCCTATGATGTCTCCCTCTATAATAGTATCTCTTTCATTGCTCTCCCACTCCATCCCTGTTCCAGCTCGACCATCCCATTTCCTTATGTTCTCATCTCACATCCCCTTCCCTCCATTGCCCACCCCTCATCCCCAGTTTACTTATGGAGATCTCATCTATTTCTCCTTCCCAGGGAGATCTATATGTCCCTCTTTGGGTCCTCCTTGTTAGCTAGCTTCTCTGGAACTGTGGGTTATAGTCTGGCTATCCTTTGCTTTACATCTAGTATCCACTTATGACTGAGTACATACCATGTTTGCCTTTCTGAGTCTGGGTTACCTCATTCAGAATGATATTTTCTAGTTCCATCCATTTGCCTGCAAATTTCATGGTGTCATTGTTTTTCACTGCTGAGTAGTACTCCATTGTGTACATGTACCACATTTTCTGAATCTATTCTTTGATTGAGAGGCATCTAGGTTGTTTCCAGGTTCTGGCTATTATGAATAATGCTTCTATGAACATAGTTGAGCATGTGTCCTTGTGGTATGATTGAGCATTCCTTGGGTATACACCCAAGAGTAGTATGATGCTACACTTTTCTATAGATAACAATTTTTGACTTCATCACATTTAGTTATCTTGTTTACAACTTTTGGCTTCATCATATTCAGTTATCTGAATCATACTTAAAAATGGGCATCAATACACTGGTTTTGCAATTTTGTACTTTAATAGTTTAAGTAATGAAATGTCTTGCTACTTGAACAATGCTTGTATGTGAAAATTCTTATATCCTACTAAGATCCAGGTGATGTCTGACCTCTGTGACAGTTTGGGATACTGCCGGTTTCTACATTCATCACTTTCCATCCGTTGTACTGCAGTTTCATGAATTTTAGAGTGCCTAAAACATTGTGTACAACTTAAATGCAGGGCCTTGTAACTCAGTCCATCCCCTCCTGAAGTTCATATTAAGATTTCACTAAGTTTTTTTGGTAAGAAGTCTAAACTGAGAATTCAGGGGATTATTCTTTAGATACATAAAAGACAAAAATTAAAGATTAATGAAAATGGTAATTCCCTGTTATCTTTTCCTGTGCATACATTTTATTTGGGGATGGAACAGTAGACTAATCAATCTTTGTTTAATTTCCTAGTGTACAAAATTTACTTAAAATTGATTAATTTCATCTGCAGTGGTTAATCACCAATAAAAATGTGTAGAACGCATCCTATTTGAGGTAAACATAGAAACTGTAGCATGGTCTTCAAATATTATTCTACAGATTATACTTAATTTTATGCCCCCCTCTCCATATTGTGCGTGAAAACTTTCAGTAGTTTTCAGTGTCATGTAAATCCTTTGTCTGCACCCAGCCTACCTTCATACACAGCATTTTAGGATCTCACTTCCAATAAACATGAATTTCTATTAAGAAACATTTTACCAGGAAGGTTGAATTAGCTGTAGTTACCCTTATAATTGACCATTGCAAAATGGCTTCAACCCCTGGGACTTGTAAACATGACCTTAGTTGGACAGAGACTTTGCTGGCATAACCAAATGAAGGATCTGCAGATGGAGAATAGATCTGGAGTATTATGGTGGACTACGAGGGCAGTCATAATTATTTTTAGAAAGATGGGCAGAAAGAAATGTGGCAAAAAAAAAGGGGAAAGGCAAAGGGATTATGGATACAGAGATCAGAATGGTGAATGGTGGCAGGCTCCAGAAGCTAGAAACAGAAACAGAGAGACCCTTCCCAGGAGTCTGTGAACATGTCTTTGCTGTCACTTTGGCTCTGGTACTGATAGCTGACTTCTGCCTCCAGAACTGTCGTGGAATGGCTTCCTGCTCTTTAAGTCTCCTGGTTTATTCTAACCACTCTTTGCAGTCACCGCAGGAAACCAGTGTGCCTTCTTTAAACTCATATTGGTCTCCTTGCCCTGCACAAATATAATTATGTGGAAATCAAGATCCAGGAGGCCGCCATTATATAACTTTTGAATAGCATTCCTATCAGCGTATAAATACCCAGACAAGAATTCTGATTTTAGAACACCTTTTTTTTTAATAGTCATAGTAAAATGAAAAGGAATACAATTTGGTATTCATAGATGAATGTAGGAATCCCTGAAAAATTATATGAGAAATAGAGGAGATTTCTTTCTTCTACCCTTCACATCAACTAGGTTAATTCTGGTCATATGGATTATTCTTATGATTCCATAGTATGAGAAATTAGGAAATTATTGGACATTTGGATTTACTTTTCAGTTACTCATGGAATATTAGTTTAATTGCATTGTCTATGCTAAAATATTTTTCAGTATTTGTAAAAAGCAATTTCTTAATAGCAGTCTTTCTAAAGTAGTTTCTTGGTTTAGAAAGACTTATGTAACACTAGTAAACTCAAATGACTCAAACATATTATAGTTCTAGTTGTATGAAACATCAGATCTATGGTTTATTCTACTACTTGCTATATGAAAGTATTCTGTAGGGTGATTTTTTTGGAGGGGATAAAGTTAGGTTTGGGATATAGCTAAGTGGTAGAATGCTTGCCTAGTAAATATGAGGCCTTTGATCTAGTCCTTAGTCTTGCCAAAATTAAACAAATAAAAAGATGGGATTAATATAACATAGAAGTTAGCTATATTTTTGCTTAGGAAAAGGGACTGAAAAGTCTTACTTAGGGCAAGAGTTTTCCTGCTTTCTTACTAGCTCTATGAAGGTGTGGTAAGCATAGATATCTTTATATTTATATAGTCCTGTTCATGCATAGAGAGGAATATCTTAGTGTTTCTACTCTGGGTACAAAAGGGTGAAACTGGTAGGTGTTATGGTGCTGAACCTAAGAAAGGGACTGCTCCCCAATTATGGATATTTCACTGTAGAATTGTATTGAGTATTTAAATCTATGATTGCACATTAGAATGGTATTGAGTTACTGTGGTTCATATGAGGTGATATCTCAGTGAGTTCATCATGGGTTATTCTCTTGCTAGAAGTTAGCATTTTTACCAGATTAAGAACCCAAATTTTCTGTTAAAAATAATTAGAAAACTCAGGAAAATCCCTACAAGTATAATTTATCAAGTATAAGATGAGTATCAGTAGTTGAAGATAAAGTAGAGAAAAAAACACATAAAAGAAATATGTAAGAACTCTGGTACACCAAGAAAATACCAAATCTTTGAATTATAGGCATAGGTAAGGGGGGAGAATCCAAAGTCAGTGTCATAGACCAGATCTTCAGCAGGATCATAGAAGAAAACTTCCCCAAGTTAAAGAAATTCATATCCATAAAGATGCATGAAACTCACAAAACCCTATAGACAGGACCAGAAGGAAAAACACCCCAAGTATGATATAATGAAAACAGTAAATAACAGAACAAAGAGAGGGTACCAAATGCTACAGGAAAAAAAAAATCACAAATCACATATAAATGAAAACCTGTTAACATAATAGTTGATTAATCAATGGAAATTTTAAAAGCCGGAAGAGCTAGGAGCAATGTCCTTTACTACTACAAGATCAATCTTGACTATCATATGTAGAACAACTTTCTGCTATAATTGAAGGAGGAAAGAAAAACTTTCCATGACACAAACAGCCTAAAAGAATCCATGTCCTCCAAACCAGCCTACAGTGAATACCATTGAAATACCAAGCCCCACTCCCACCCATGGCTGCCCCAGTTGCAGGACAACAGAGAAGACTCCTGTGGGCACAACTCCCCACCAGTTTCCCTCATCTGACCCTGAAATCTGCAAGACCCACTCCCTACCTCAAACCTACACATCCCCCTGTGACCTCACTGGCTCCCTTAGATGCAGAATCCCCCAGCTTTGATTGCACCAAAAGGTGAGTGACTCTTCTCCCACCCAGAGAGTCCTGCCTCTAAGACCTAGGCCATGTGCACAACCTGTGCACTCCCACCCCTACTGATCACTGCCCTAGTTGTAGGCCAGCAGGGAAGGCTCCCAAGGGTAGCACACCAACACCCTCCCATCAGACCCTGCAATCTACAAGACCTTCTCCCTAGCCCAAACCCACCCATCCCCCTGTGACTTCAGCAGTTCCCTGAGACACAGAATCTGCCAGCTCCAATTAGAACAAGAGCTCCCATTGGACCAAGAGTGGTCCCCTGACATACAGACACAGCAAGCACAGATTGGACCAAGAGCAACTACCTCAGACACAGACACCTTTTGCACCTATTAGAGAAAGAGATGGGTAGACACCAGTGCAAAAATATATACAACAACATAAAGAGCAATATGGCACTGTAACAAGACCTAAACATCACAACATAGAAGAAGCAGAAGAAAGTGGCCTTAAAAATAACTTTATGAAGATGATAGAGGTCTTTAAAGAGGAAATGAAAAATTCCCTTAAAGAAATTGAGGAAAAGACAAACAAAAAATTGGAAGAAATCAATAATTCCCTTAAAGAAAGCCATGAAAACCAAGAAAAAGCAAATAAAATTCCAAGAACACATCAAAAAAATTACCCACCATGATCAAGTAGGCTTCATCCCAGGGATGTAAGGATGGTTCAACATATGAATATCTGTCAATGTAATACACCATATAAACAAACTGAAAGAAAAAAAAAAAACACATGATCATCTCATTAGATACTGAAAAAACCCTTTACCAAATCCAACACCCCTTCATGATGGTCTTGGAAAAATTAAGAATATGTGGAACATACCTAAACATAATAAAGGCAATTTACAGCAAGCCAACAGCCAACATCAAAGTAAATAGAAAGAAACTCAAAGTGATTCCACTAAAATCAGGAACAAGATAAGGCTGTTCATACTCCCCATATCTATTCAATATAGTACTTGAAGTTCTAGCTAGAGCAATAAGACAACAAAAGGAGATCAAGGGGACACAAATTGGAAAGGAAGATGTCAACCATTCGCTATTTGCAGATGATATGATAATATACATAAATGACCCAAAAATTTTTGCCATGGAACTCCCACAGCTGATAAACACCTTCAGTAATGTGGCAGGATATAAGATTGACTAAAAACAAAACAAAAAAAAAAAAAAAAAACAGTAGCCCTCCTATATACAAATGATAAATGGGCTGAGAAAGAAATCAGAGAAACAACACCCTTTACAATAGCCACGAATAATATAAAATACCTTGGGGTAACTCTAACTAAGCAAGTAAAATACCTGAATGACCAGAACTTTAAGTCTCTGAGGATAAAAACTGAAAAAGTTATCAGAAAATGTAAAGATCTCCTATGCTCATGGAGAGGTAGGATTAATATAGTAGAAATGGCAATCTTACCAAAAGCAATGTACAGATTCATTGCAATCCCCATCAAAATCCCGACACAATTCTTCACAAACCTGGAAAAAACAATAATCAACTTCAAATGAAAAAACAAACAAACAAGCAAACAAAAAATCAGGATAGCTAAAATAATCCTGTACAATAAAGCAATTTCTAGAGGAATCACCATCCCTGATCTCAAGCTCTACTATAGAGCTATAGTAATTAAAAACAGCCTGATATTGGCATAAAAATCAACATGTGGACCAATGGAATCAAACTGAAGATCCTGAGATTAACCAACACACCTATGTTGATTTTTGACAAAGGAGCCAAAACTGTACAATGGAAAAAAGAAACCATCTTCAACAAATGGTGCTGGCATAACTGGATGTCAACATGTAGAAGAATGCAAATCGATCCATAGCTATCACCATGTCCAAAACTCAAGTCCAAGTGGATCAAAAATCTCAACATAAACACAGTTATACTGAATCTGATAGAAGAGAAAGTAGGAAGTAGCCTTGAAAACATTGGCACAGGAGACTACTTCCTGTATATGACACAGACACAGAGCAACAATTAATAAATGGGGCCTCCTGAAACTGAGAAGCTTTTGTAAGGCAAAGGCCATAGTAAATAAGAAAAAATGACAGCCTATAGAATGGGAAAAAAAATCTTCATCAGCCCCACATCTGATCTCCCCACAGAGGGCTGATCTCCAAAACATATAAAGAATTCAAGAAACTGGACATTAAAATACGAAACAGTCCAATTTTAAAATGGGCTACAGAGGTATACAGAGGATTCTTAACAGAAGAATCTCAAATGGTTGAAAGACAATTAAGGAATTAATTGCTCAACATCCTTAGTCATCAGAGAAATGTAAATCAAAACGACTCTGTGATACCATCTTACACCTGTCAGAATGGCTAAGATCAAAAACACTGGAGACAGCTTATGTTAGAGAGGATGTGGAGCAAGGGGAACACTTCTTCACTGTTGGTAGGAGTGCAAACTGGTACAGCCACTTTGGCAATCACTATGGCGGTTTCTCAGAAAATTGGGAATCATTCTACCTCAAGACCCAACAATACCACTCTTGGGCATATACCCAAGGAATGCTCAATCATACCACAAGGCCACTTGCTAAACTATGATCATAGTAGCATTATTTGTAATAGTCAGAACTTAAAAAACAGCCTAGATGCCCCTCAGCTGAAGAATGGATAAGGAAAATGTGATAACACCACTCCTTAATGACTAAGCTTTTAAATATATGAGCATGTTGGGGCCATTCCTATGCAACCCACCACAGAGGACTACTTCTGTTTGCATTTAGGTTGTAGAACTCTTTAGAATCAACTTCTTAACTCAAAGTAAAAGTCTGATAATCTGCAAGCTCCTAACTGTAATTCAGTCCACTGAGGACATGAAATTGCAAAATGACCAAAATAAATGAATAAATACCAAAAAAGGATATAAAAAGTACTAAGAGAAGTACATTTCATGAGTTTTTTTCATGATGCATGTCAAAGGATGGCTGTGTTACAAGGAGCATTTTCCCTCCAGTCTTTGTAATGATCCATTTTCTTTTGTTTTGAAGTAAATGGCTTGATGTCACACATTTCAGATGATCCCTTGCTATCATGTGTTCTCTATTCTTTCTAGTGACTATCACCAGTAGCCAGAGCCTATTTTCTGTTTATGTCTTCTATACACAAATTGAATTTCTCTTTCAACTTAACTAAGGCATCATTACCTACTGTGGCTATAACACTGGCACTCTGGGATACAAATGTAAAAGTTGAATAGCCTTGCTTATTTTTAAAAATGCAATTTTAGAAGATTATTTTAATTACAGATCTTAGCAATTTCAGAATGTTTTTTCTTTAACCAGATAACCATTATATATAATTTTACTGGGAATTTTCTTGAAGAAGATCAGCAGAAAACTGCACTTGTGTTATAAAGCTTACAGTTATCTTGATACCAAAGACTGAGGAAAACGTAAAGAATGAAAATCTCTTCTGCCCCAAACTGTAAAATTTCTTAACAAAATAAGAGCAAATCAAATACAAAAATATTTAAAGATAATAGCAATGTGTCAGAAAGAAATGGGATATATCAGAGAAACAACAAAACAGTGGATTCTACAATATCCCAGATATCATAAAAAGAAAAAACGGTAATATGTGCAAAAAAATTGTTCTACAAACTTCAGATTCCATTTGTGTTTAAAATGCTCATAAAGAGGAACAAAGCGAACTCTTCAGTCTGGAACAGGCCTCATCCAAATAGCAACAGACGACTTAATTAATGGGATAAAACAGAATACTTTCACCTTGTATTGAGATAGATAGAGCCACAGAGCAGGACATAGGAACAAGAAAAGCAGGGGATCTTTTCTTATGAATGTCAGACATAAGCCATGATGAGTACCTTCCCCATTATACAGAGCACAGTGTCGCTACAACGATGACATTACCCAGTTTTACTCTCCAAGCACACACAAGTAGAGCATTTCTTCAGAACTCTTCAGTGCTTGAAGCTCCTTATTTACCTTCATTTAATCCTTCGTGGCCGGGCTGCCATTGCCCCTGGAGTCTCCACCTTGTCTCATATATGAGGCACCATTGTGCAAGCTGCTACTTTGTGTCTTCTGTTTTGCAGAAGCTCGGATGACACATGGAATCGGAACTCAGCCGGGCCCCATTAACCACCATCCAGTGGCACTTCAGAGCAGTGATACAGCACTTCCAGCTCTGCTTTGTTGTGATCTGGCAGGGCAGTGGGTGTTTGTTTGTGTATTTTACTTGGTTTCCAGTTTACGTCTTCCGGAAAGGAGGGATGACATGACACATGATAGAGTAAAGACAAAATTTCCCGGGTCACAACAGAAACATCCTCCCTTTTTGCCTCACAGACAAAAGTCTCAGATCTTCATTGCACACTGGGAATACAAAACAGGCATGTTTTAAATCTGACTCTACTCTCCTTGGAGGCTGTGTGAGACAGCGCTATATATTTTAATTTACAAAATGAAAGACGCAAATGTATAAGAACATTTGTTCAGTACTCAACACTATGGCGGCTGGTTTACCATGTCACTTGCCTTCTCCTTTGACCTATTGCCAACTGAGTTCAATGTTGGCAACAAAAGAAAGACTTTCATTACCTGAGAAACCTGAGCTGCTTGTGTGGCACTGGTTTCTAATTGGGTATGATCCATCCAAAACGCACATTATTTATTTATTTTTTCATCTTAGGTGTTCTAATAATTTCTCCTCTTTCGTTTGTCTAGTGGATCTTTTTTTTAAAAAAATAAACTTCTTTATATAAAAAATTCCTTGATTTTGTTTGCATGAGGCATCTCTATGTCCATTTTACGTAAGTCATTAGTTACTAGGAAGAAATAAAAAACACAAGAGATGCAGTATTTTATCAGAAAAAGTATATTTAATAATTTCCCTAGTCTTCCAAAGTTCACATAAAGACCAGAAAACTTTGCTGTTTGATTACTTCCGAAATCCTAATAAAAAAACAATATTTGTTTTCTCTTTTTCACTAAAATGTCTAATTTACTTAAACAAGATGTATCTCAAGAGATTTTTGCAGATAACAATGCAATGTGGTTATCTCTAGGCAGTATGCTGTACAGTATACCTCTAGCACTTCTTGTGCAATCAAAGCCTTTTGCATACTGATAGCAAGTACCATGATCTGCCTCTACAGCACCTCCCTCATAACCAGCTGGGAACTGTCTTTGCTGGATTCAAGTTTTCTAGGCTGTTCATGTAATCAGAATCATGCAGAATCTCCTTCATGGCTCTGTTATTTCATCTAGCATGATATCACCATTTCCATATGATTTGCCCCTTTTATGGGATTTTCTTCTTTCTGAAAGATGACTATAATTCCATTTTGTGTATGTATCACATTTTATCTAAATACTCAATCACTTATGAACATTGAAATTGTCCCTTCATCTTGGCCATTGTGGATGGGAGTTTACATATTTTGTGAAATACTCAGGCGTATCCGAACATATTTTTCCTTTACTTTGTCAAGATTCATATTTTAAATATCTTTTACAATTAGGGATGGAAACTTAGCTCAGTTTGTAGGATGCCTGTCTAGCATGCACAGAAATCTGTATTTGAGCTCCAGCATTGCATATAGGAAATTGAGGAGAGAGGATCAAAAGACCAAGGTCATCTTCATCTGTATTAGAAGTTAGAGACTAACTTGTTATGCATAATAAATAAATGAATGAATAAATAAATATATCAAATACACTTTTTAATGAAATTATAGAACTTTAAAAATGTATACCACTGTGAGACCACCACCACTACCAGGATACATAATATTTCTGCTCTTCTAATTTTCCTGTTTCATGCTTCTGCAATCATGTGTTTCCATGCTCTTGATTCCTGGAAACCACCAAGCTGCACTATAATTTTATATTTTTAGGTCTATCACATAATTAAGCACATTGCCTTAGAGTTTTACCCACGTGATTGGTTATACCAATAGTTTATCTGTTTGCTTTGTAGCATTATGGAATATAAATATACCATCTTTTTAAATCTTTGCGATCTTTGGTGTGTGAAAGCTGTCATGTACATCACTGTGGGCATGTAAGTGCCACGTGCTATAGGTAGAGGTCAGAGGTCAACTTTGGACGTTGGTCCTTGCCTTTCCCTTTTTTGAGATAAGATCACTTGTTATGTGCTGCCAATGCCAGCTTACCTGGCCTAGAAGCTATAAGGGATTCTTCTGTCTCCAATTTTCTGTTGAGTACTGGGAAGTACACTGAGTACTTCCATTGAGACTCACTTCATAACATCTGGCTTTATGCAGATTCTGAGAAAGTGAAGACAGGCCACCAGACTGACCTACCTGCCAAGCCTGTGTTCACTAAAGAATCTCCCCAGAACAACCACTCCTCTTTTATACTTTATTCACTGTAAGGTACTTGAAGTGTTTCCAAATTCAGAAATTACTAATCAAGTTGCCGAAAAAGTTTACTGATAGATTTTTGTATGAATGTAAGTTTTCATTTCCTTATGGCAAATATGCAAATTTTGGATCCAACAATAGACATGCATCTTTAAGAAAACTGCACACTGTTATTTGATGCAGCCACATCATTTCACATTCCCTGAAACAAATTATGTGAGTTGCAACTACTTTGCTTTCTCATCAGCATTTGATGATATCAATATTTTTTGATTTAGCCATTCTTATAAAGCTATAGTGGAATTTCATTTCAGTTTTAATTTGCACTTCCCAGTGATATTAAACTGATGCCCAGAGAGCAGACATCCTTTCATTTGTTTATTCCCAACTTCCTGTCTTCTTTAGTGATGTGTGTGCCCAGTCCTTTGGTCATTTCTTTATAAAATTTATATTATTCATTTTTTCTAATACTTACAGTGACTTCTTACTACATTCTGGATACAAAGTTTTGATCAGATATATCCCTTCCAGGTAAATTCTAGTCTGTAGTTTTTCTTTTTACTTTTTAACAGTGTGTTTGATGTGGTAAAATATATTAACATCAATTGATTCCAATCTATCCATGCCTCCCATTGATGATGCGTGTTTCTGTATAATCTCTAAAGCTTTGTCTAAATGCAAATTATGATACTTCCCTTCAATTTTTTTATTCTAATTGTTTCATATTAAAACATCTTCAAACATACTGTTACTTTAAATACATTAATGATTAAACCTGTGTATTGGTATTTGTATAAATTACCCCTTAAAATGTATACTTTTATATAGACATGAATAGCACACTTTAGTACAACAAGCAAATGTTTAATCAAAGCCTCTTTCAAAGTTGGTTCCTGGAGTGCTGGAGAGATACAGTAATTAGGAGCTTCTTGCACTACCAGAGGACTAAAGTTAAGTTCCCTCCACCCATATCAGTCAGCTCACAAATGCCCATAACTCTAGCACTGGGGGATTCAATGTCCTCTTCTGGCCTCTTTGGACACACACACACACACACACACACACACACACACAGAATGCAAAATCTTAAAAATTAAACTCTCAACCTGTCAGATTTTTAGCATTATGTGGGAGATACAAAGGACTTATTATCCCATAAATATTTATGATACCTAATCATATTGCCCAGTTAGGTCTTGGAAATGCTAAATTTACACATTCTGAGTTAATTGTATCACTCCACGAAGCAGAGTCGTTTGAGAATCTGTCACAGGCTGTTGCTCTTCACACATTGTACCTTCCCCAGTCTGAGGCAATACATTTGGAGTTCTACACTGGCAAGCAGAAGCATTAATATTCCTAAGATCACCTGGCGATCCTGGAGAAAGTCAGATATCCCCTGAATGCAGGTGATACAATCAAGAGTCAATGAAGAACCGTGAGAGGTCTTTGTGTGTTTCACAGCTTCGGAATTTCTCATTTTGATGGATTCTCTTTGTTTTGCACAGACAATATCTAAAAACATAAACTGGTTATTTACTTTTCTTTTATTCTTTTACATGCTAACCAGTCTGTCTCTGTCACCTCTGGAGAAAAGCAACTGGTTCAGAATTTACAAGGAACAGTGCATCATATATATCAATGCAAAGACATATGCTTTCATATGTTAACACTTCAAATCATACTGAGCCATAGTTTGTTGCTTTTTAATATGTACTTTGCAGTATTTTCTCTTTTTTCTTATTTAATTTTATGACCTGTTTAATTTCATTTTATAGTCCCTGGGCTGGTGGAAAACAAATGGGTGTTTTTGACTGCCCTGCAGAAAAGGAGCATAGTGTTGAAGGCCCACAGCAGCAGACATTGGTGTGGACTCTGCTGTAAAAGGGAGCTAAGTGAAACTAAAGCATGCTGGGTATGAAGTGGCACAAGGGCAGAATTTTCATTTAGCGTGTTGCAGACACCTGCTTCTGAGGCCACAGGGAACAATTCAGACCTGCCTAATCAAAACAGGAATTCCTCCTACTGCTCCTGCTTGATACTCTGCTCCAAATGCAATGTACATCTAAGAAAAGCAGGATGAATGGCCAAATTTTCTCTCTCTGTGTCTGGTCATAATTCCTCTTGTTAACACATATCTGAGAAATGTTTAAAGGTATTTTCAATCTCTGATGTCAAGAATTTCTTTTGATAGGCATGGTTAATAGTAAAGAAAAGGTCCTTTCCTTTATTAGCTAGTGTAGTTCAAGAAAAAGTAAGAAATTTGTAATCACGATTTATTTTTAACCAGAATATCTTTAAAATAGATAAAAGGTAACTTTAATAATCTTTAAAATAGATAAATGGTAACTTTAATAATTCTGTGGCAATTCTGTGAAGCAAGTTTTATATTTAGATTATTAATTTTAGAATTATTCACTTTAGATTTAAGCTCATTATTATAATTAAATCACATTTGTCACTAAATGCTAACTGTCATCCTTTTGAAAAATCAGATGTATTAGTTTTACATTGCTGTAACAAAACTTGTTATATAATCCAATTTTTAAGAAGCACATTGTGTTAAACTGCCCTCTAAATTTGTATCTCTGTACCATAGATTAGTGAAGCTCTCAAAGCTCTCCAGAGAAGCCTTTGTACAGTGGACAGTGGTTAATACCAAAACTCACAACTGGTCAAAATACAGAGACTGTATTTTGTCACAATGGGACATCAATGTCATGTCCCTTTCCCCTAGGTCCAGGGACTGTTATGAAAGATGGGACAGGAAGAAAATTAAGAGCCACAAGTCAAGGAAGACCAGACAGAAAGAGTGTCTTCTGGACAAGGCAGGACTGTTGAACTCACGAACTCATAGGAGCTGTGGTTACCTTCACAAAACCTGCTCAAGATCAGTCTGTCAAGATTCCATCACCCATCACGGTGGTGTGATGGAACTAATGAGTCACACCCATAGCCAAGGAGCTATTGTCAGCTGATGGCCTCTTGGGGAGGAAGAGCGGGTTTTTTTAAGAGTATGGCCTCTGGTATGGATGGCCCCACACGAATGAGTACATATAAGCAGCACAAAGTGGAGGCATTGGTTTAAAAAAAGAATAGAGCAGTAATTTAGAGGAGGTTAAGGAGGTCATAGATTGTTCTGAGAGGAGTTTGGGGTTATGGGGGAGTGAATATGATTAAAATATACTGTATGCATGAAATTCTGAATTGATTAATAAAATATGGAAAACAGAGGAAAATGTTATTCTGTCTGCCAGTGTTAGAAGTCTCCGTGTTGTAGGCCTGGGATGCAATCAATGTATGCTATCAAGGGTTCAGGGCACAGGAAGCTATTTACTTCATGATAGCCTGAAAGCAAAAAGACAGATAAAAATGGCCATTATTCCCATCAATGACACTCCCAAGTTCCTACTAGCCTTCAGTAGAGCCTATCTCTTCTTAATGATTCCATCACCTCCCAATAATTCCAAGCTGTTATCATGAACCTTCAGGGATGTTCAAAATCTCAACCAGAAAATCCTTGATAATATCTCAGTCTTTTCATGCTCCTCAAAAAGATATAAGAACTCTTTAAAGTCAAATTGCATGGTCCTTCACTCCTAAGATGCACATTGAAATAGCAGCTCTGAATGCTGGATTTATCTTTGTTTCTTTAGAAGGGCAAATCAGGCCCCTATTTATCTGCTTTTTCTGGAGTGGCTGTCAAGAAGGGTCATTACAAACAGGCAGATCACTCTAAATTAAGAGATACCAATAACTAATATTCCTGACAGCTAAAGTGACATTGTGATTTTGGACAAAAAAAATTAAAATGTAACAAGAATAAACTAGATTTCCACATTCCATAATATTGAAAAAATATGGCTTGTTTTAAAATGAAAACAAGAAAGGGAAATAATCTTCAATTCATAGTCAGAATTGTACATGAACATAGTGGGTTGTAAGAAGCACCTAAGTAGGACTAAGTCAGGCTGTGTATAATAGTACAAGGACAGGTTTCTCATTCCATGGGCTGCACACACTGGCTTCACAGGTATAACAGGGAGGTTAAAGTTTACTCAAATTAATCTGGATTAGCGATCATAATTAAGAGAAATATGTCTTCTATACTTGTTTTTATTATATGGTTTGATGTAGCATAATATATAAAGTATTATATTTATCCTTTCTCTTGCTCTATTTTTCTCTTCAGTCTCCTAAATTTGCATTGGGGGGAGGGGAGGTTCAAGAAAGGTTTTCTCTGTGAAACAGTCTTGGATATCCTGGAACTCCCTCTGTAGACCAGGCTGACCTTGAACTCACAGAGATCCACCTATCTCTGCCTCCTGAGTGCTGGGATTAAAGGCGTGTGCCACCACCGACAGGATAAAATCAACCATTTTTTAATGGCAAGGAAAATTCATTCTATTTTTTCCTAAGTGTGAAGTGATTGACCACAAAAGCTATTTACAAACCATTGGGAAATCTAGTAACACGCCTGAGAATTGGTTTGCAATATTGTACAATTGTTGAGTAGTGCAAATAATTAACACTTCAGTATCTTTCCTTGCTCAATCCTTCAAGCAGCTAAAGATTCTAGCAGTGCTGAGGAAGCATCACTTACATCTGCAACTTTCACCAACAGGGGCCTCTATTCATTTGTTATTGCAAACAGTAATGTTGAAGTAGCATCTCATAACAGGTGATGCAATAAGAGATAAACTGATAAAATGGAAATAATATAAGTTTAAAATTTATCCAGTATTTCAAATTCTGCTGTTTCAAGATTAAGATCTTACCTTAGTAAGAGTGAGTATTCATGTGTGGATGGGTGTGTCACTGAGGTGCCCCTTGCAGCTTCTTGGACTCCTTGATGAAAGAATTGAAACACAGACTTAGAATGGGAACTTAAGGATAATTTATTGGACTTAGAGGAGGCAGGCAATGGCAAAGGAATGGGACAGAGGCTATGGGTCGGGAGAGAATAAAGTCACTTTTAACACCTTAGAGGACAAAGTAGGCACATTGGGAAAAGAACTGGGCACCCAGTGCCTTTGTTTCTAGGAGATTCTACCGAAGGGGAAAAGCTACCCTCCTCCTTTGATAACAAGGGCTTTTGATGTGATAACAACACTCCACACTTTTTTGGCCAAACAAGGAGGGAGTATGAATTAATATCTGGTGGTCTCTAATATTACTGACAGCTGAGAGTAGCTCTAGGCATCCTAGAACCCAGGAAGAGGTCAATGCAGGAAAGGATGACAGCTCATTGCATGTATTATTGGGAGTCCACTTCTTAATGCTGTGAATGGTCCAGAAAGAAATAACTGGAAGTCAGTTTTGCTGCAGTCAGTTTTGCTATCTTTGGGCAAGTTTGAGGCCCCTGCTGTTTTCATCTTTAAGTTTGCAATAGTTAAAATCATTCTATGCTACTTTATTGTCTACTGAGTGGCCAGCACTTGTTCACCAAATGCAGCTGTGAAAGGCTGGTGCTTCGAGAGGAGTTACAAACAGCTTTGAGATTTTTCATTATGTTTGAAGTCCATTTCCCTGACAAAATATTGCTAACTACTGACCTTTTAATTTTCCACCGAAGAGATTGACACTGATATTTTTATGTCTCAAATGGTGCCTTTCTTCTTAACTAGCTTCCCTGGTCACATTTGTGTGTCTGTCTCCCAGTCATAGAGTTGTTGGGAAGTACTTTGTTCACAGACAATGTTAGTCTTATGTGAACTATAACCATAATTTATGAAATATTGTACAAAGTTAAACATATGATTGTATATTCTCAAAATGAGCAATTACTTTTAGTGTGAAAAATACAGTGTACCAATCTTTAAGTTCCAGAAACACTCTAATTATTTACAGAATGTTTTTGAGCAGAATAAGAAGCATCAGACTTAACATTCCTACAATAATGTGAGTGATATTATATAGAACATATTGTAATAATTGTTCTGTGTAAGTCAAAATGTCTCTGACTTCTTTTATTTTGTGATTCTTTGTCTTTCTCTCTCTCTTTAGGTGTTTATGTTTGTTTGAGTATGCATATATAAACGGATCCATGTATATGTGTCTGTGCATACAAATGTGTATATATGTTTGTTCATATGTGTGTTTGTGTGTATATATGTGCACATGCATTTGTGTATATGTATATATGTGTATATATGTGTTTATATGGGTATGTGTCCTTATGTGTGTATGTATGTGTGTATGTGTGTGTGTATGTGTGTGTGTATGTGTACTGTGTATGCAGGCCAGAAGGTCACAGGATAATTTTGGAAGTCATTCATCAGGAGTTGTCATGCAATTTGTTTTATTTATTTATTTATTTATTTATTTATTTATTTTTAAGACAGCATCTCTCCTTGGAATGTGCCTGACTTGGTTAGTCCGCTGGCCAACAAGCTTCATGGATCCCACTATGTCTGCTCTCCAAAACTGATATTAGAAACTTACACCACCATGCCTGGATTTTTATATGGTGCTGGGGGTTGGACTCAGGTCTTCATGCTTTCAAGACAGCACTTTGCATACTGGCTGAGCTGTCTTTCTAGCCGTTCATGATTCTTTTATATTTCAGTCAATTTCTATTTACTCTAATGGTAAATTTGTTACAGTAGTCTAGATAATAATTACAGTAATTTTCGTCACCTATTAAGATCTCTCTTTCAAAAACATACGAACTCTTTCACCAGAAGCCTACAACTTTACAAAGATTCCTTCTAAGAAAAATTAATTTGTCATAGGCTTGCCATGGCCACTAAATTGATCAAGAGAATTCTGCTGTCAAATACTCACAGATCTAGATGAAATTCTAAACAGTATTATTAAATAAGAAACACAGAGCCAAAAAAGCCCCAAAGATCAGAGCACTAGTGAAGCCTTTAGCTTACCAGTCGCTGCCGTCCTTCCCCTGAGAGAGACCTTCTCCTGTGTGACCCGTCTTTTTATTGCCTTTCTGTTCTACCTTCTCATTGGCTCTAAACCCAACCACATGATTTCCTCATCACTGCCTGTCTATACAGACCTCCAGATCTCTATGGTTCATACTGAGATTAAAGGTTGGGGTCACCGCTTGGCTGTGTCCTTGAACACACATAGATTCTGCTTGCCATGTGATCAGATTAAGGGCATGTGCCACCACCACCACTGGACTTCTGCTTAATGGCTTGCTTTAGCTCTGATCCCCAGGCAACTTTATTTATTAACATATAAATGAAATCACATTTCAGCACAAATAAAATATCACCATAGACAGATTTATCTGGGATATTTGTAAACACTGCTTTCTGACTCTAAAATTATTCACAACTAGATAATTACATTTTATATTTATAGATGTAGGCTATAAACTCATTTTACTAGGTTCTTAATATAAATCCAATTCTACTGTCTACTTAAGGAATTACCATATTGCTCTTTCAGTTGTAGAATGTTCTTAGAGTGGTTGGAGTGTGTAGTGGGGGGGAAAGATGGGGATGAGCGAGAGAAGGGGAGGAGAGGGGAACTGTGGTTGGTATATAAAATGGAAAAAAATCTTTGAAATAAAAAAAATTAGAAAAAAGAATTCCCTTACTAATGAGTACATAAAATAGAAACATATGGGTATGCTAATATATTGATACTCACATATAGGTTTTTTAATATTTATTTTTCTTTTTGATTTGACCAAACACATAATATGAAGCAGCTGAAAGGAAAGAAGATTTATGTCTCACTGTCTGTGGACACAGTGTTTCATGGTGGGAAGTTCATGGCCTCAGAAGCAAGAAGTTACATCTGCTTGCTCACATCTTGGTGGACCAGGAAGCAGAGAAAGAACAAGAAAAATTCCAGGAAATAATCTTTAAGCTCTGAACCCTCCCCCTAAATACTTCCTACTATTAGGTTCTACTCACACTCAAAATGTTCCATGATCTTCCAAAATAGTGCCATCTATTGTGGACCAATTATTTAAACAAATATTTAAATATATGAGCCTGTAGGAGATACACATTCAGACAATGACTATGTATCTGCATATATATATATATATATATTCTCTAGTTCACTTATATATCCATAAACACATATAAATATAATACACACATATATGTGTCTATGTATGTGCATGTATGTGTATGTATATGTGTGTGTGAATCTGTTGTGTTTCATTCTTATCCACTAGTAACCATATTTTTTTTTCTTGTCCTATGAGACTGGCTGACTTCTTCATTTTGGGTTCCACATATAATAAGATTACAGTTTGTTTTTCCTAGTCACATTTTACTTAGTATAGTATATTTGTTACATTTCCATCATTCTCTCCAACTTGGAGAAACTACTTCATGAAAGAAAGACTCATTGTTGCTCATGGTGAGGGAAGTGTGGCAGAGCAGTGTAATTAATACCATCACAGCCAGGAAGCAGAGAGGAAAGAGAGATGCTGAAGAAGCTAGCGTGAGATGTAGCCTGAAGAACATCTCCCATGGCCCATATTACCAAGTGGACATTACCACCAGTCTTTACCACATCTACCACAATGCTGTTATATTGTCAATCAATTAAGGAATTACGTCATTCATTAGGTCAGATCCATCATGATACAATGGTGTTTGGAAAGACCATCACAGATGCATCCAGAAGCATCCTTACTAACATCTATGTATTTCTTCATCCAACCAAGATTATAAATATGATAACTCATCAGACATAATTTCTTTGAGTCAACTCATATCATTTCAGATTGGAAGAGTTCTTTCTTTGCGTGGAGGGATGATTTAATACACATCATTATATATTATGCCTTTGGCATTTTTGTGCCCATGGTGTTTATACTGTTGGGCTATTTTAGTTATTGTGAATAATGCCACAATGAAAATGAGGATGAAGACATTGCTTTGAGAAATTGATTCCATTTCATTTGGACTTGTACCCAGAAATAGCTAGAACTAGGTCAGTTGATAGCTCCACTTTTAATGAATTGAGGAAACTTATACTATTTTCCATAATGTCTACACCAATTTTCATTTCCGTTAACAGTGTATAGTGTTGCCCTTAGCTCCATATTCTTGCCAACATCCACAATCCTTTGTATTAAAAAAATAGTCACCCTAAAATGTAAGAGGTCATTTCTCAATTAGGTTTTTACTCCCCTTTATCTGATATTAATCGAAGAGCGATTTCATGCACCAATTGCTCATTTATTTGTATGTGTTTACTAGTAAAATTTCATTCAAGGCATGTGCCCATTTAAATGTCGTTGGATTTTGATTTTGACTTCTTTCTATTTAATTGTTTGTGTTACTTACATTTTATGGATAATAAATCTTTGTGAGTTGTGTGGTTACAAACATCTTCTTTTCTATAGGTTAATTTTTATTCTTTTGATTGTTTCCTTTACTGTTGGGAAACTTCTTAGTTTGATGTAATATCTATCTAGTTTTGTTTTTTTCTCTACTGCTTTTGGGTTCATAGCTGAAAATATCATTGTTCAGAACAATGTCTAGAAACATTCTCCTTGTATTATTTTCCAGTGATTTTGGAGTTTTGGGTTCTATATTTAAATGTTTGATTTCTTTTTAGATAAGTTTTGTATACAATGTAAGATGAAGATCCAATTCCATTATTTTCTGTTATCCTACAGTTCTCTGCAAATCAATTACTGAATAGGTCCTCATTCTCCCATTTCATAATTTTTGTGTTCTTGTCAAGTATTAGTAGATGCATGTGTTTATCAATGGCCTGTCAAGGTGATAATGTATATACATTTTTTATTAGTAGCCTCTATATCCCATTGGTCTATTTTCTGCTTTTCTTGATGGTAGTATGATTTTTAATTGTCTTCTTTTCTAAATTTTTATTAATTAAAATATAATCATATCAATGCCCTTCTTTCTCCTCTCCCTCCAAGCTTTCCCACAGAAAGAAGACAAATGAAAGTATAATTATTACTACTAAGGACACAAACAACTGGCAAACAGATTGACTCCAATCAACACCACCTTTCATTACCAGCATTAAGTGTTAATGGCTGAGTTCTCTAGCCCCTAGGCCCCCTCAACAACCACTCCCCTGTGGCACCAGCAACTGCCTACCAGAGCCACATGCCCCTTCTGCACCCATTGGGAGGAAGAAGTAAGGCCCTTATCTCCCAACTGCAAAGCCCAGTTCTCTAGCCCTTAAGTACCAGGGGTATGTGCCCCTCCCCCCAGCGACTGCAGCCCTAGAGACCAAGCAGCATCCTCCCCCACAACCATCCTTCCTGGCACCAGTGACTACTGGAGCCACACACCCCTCCTGCACCCACTGGGAAGAAGAGGTAAGGCCCCTATCTCCCAACTGGAAAGCCTAGTTCTCTAGTCCCTAGGCCTCATTGACACATTCCATGACCCTACCCTCAGCTACTACAACCATAGGTCCCACCTACACTGATTGGGAAAAGAGAACCCAGAGCTCCACCAGTACAGAGTGAAGGAAGAAATGGGTAGAAGGTAGTGTAGCACACATTCAACAACATAAAAAGCAATATGGACCACCAGAACAACAAGACCTGAATATTCCAATGCAAATGATCCAGAAGAAAATGACCCTAAAAATAAATTTATGAAGATGATAGAGGCCCTTAAAGAGGAAATGAAAAATTCTCTTAAAGAAATGGAGGAAAAGACAAACAAAAATAGAAGAAATCAATAAATCCCTTAAAGAAAGCCAAGAAACCCAAGAAAAAATGAACAGATGAAGGAAACAGTTCAAGATCTAAAAATTGAAATAGAGACAATAAAGAAAACACAAATCAAGAGATTTCAGGAAAAGGAAAATCTAAGTAAACAAACAGGAACTACAGAGGCAAGCATAGATAGGAGAATACAAGAGATGGAAGAGAGAATCTCAGGAGATGAGGATACCATAGAGGAAATAGATTCATCAGTCAAAGAAAATGGTAAATCCAGCAAATGTTTAACACAAAATATTCAGGAAATCTGGGACACTATGAAAAAGACCAAACCTAAGAATAATAGGGATAAAAAGGAAGAAGAATTCTAGCTCAAAGGCACAGAAAATATATTCAACAAAAATCAAAGAAGAAAACTTTCCCAATCTAAAGAAAGACATGCCTATGAAGGTACAAGAAGCTTGCAGAACAGCAAATAGACTAGACAAAAAAAAAAAAAAGGAGAAGAATTCTCCTCACCACATAATAATCAAAACACTAAATATACAGAATAAAGAAAGAATATTAAGAGCAGCAAAGGAAAAAAGTCAAGTAACATATAAAGGCAGACATAATAGAATTACACCCAACTTCTCAATGGAAACTCTGAAAGGCAGAAGGTCCTGGACAGATGTTCTGCAGATACTAAGAGACCATGGATGCCAGCCCAAACTACTTTTCCCAGCAAAGCTTTCAATCACCATAGAAGGAGAAAACAAGATATTTCATAACAAAACCAGGTTTAAACATTATATATTCACAAATCCAGCCCTACAGAAAGTACTAGAAGAAAAACTACAACCCAAGGAAGTTAGCTGCAACTACCAAAATGTAGGCAATAGATAACCTCACACCAGCAAATCCCAAAGTAACACATACACACACTACCACCAACAACAACCAAACCAAAAAATAACAAGAATAAACAATCACTGGTCATTAATAACTCAATATCAATGGACTCAGTTTGCTTATAAAAAGACACAGGCTAACACAATGGGTATGGAAACAGGATCCATCTTTCTGCTACATACAAGAAACACACTGCAACCTCAAAGACAGACATAACCTCAGAGTAAAGGGTTGGGAAAAATTTTTCCAATTAAATTGACCTAAGAAACAGGCTGGTGTATCTATCTTAACATCTAACAAAATAGACTTCAAACTAAAATTAGTCAAAAGAGATGGAGAAAGATCTTTCACGTTCATCACAGGAAAAATCCATCAAGATGAAGTCTCAATTCTGAACATTTATTCCCCAAACACAAGGGCAACTACGTTTGTAAAAGAAACATTACTAAAGCTTAAATCACACATCAAACCCCACACGCTAATAGTGGAAGACTTCAACACCCCATTCTCACCACTAGACAGGTCCACCAGGCAGAAACTTAACAGAGAAATAAGGGACCTAACAGATGCTATGACTCAAATGGACCTAAAAGACATCTGCAGAACATTTAACCCAAACACAAAAGAATATACCTTCTTCTTAGCACCTCATAGAATCTTTTGCAAAATTGAAAACATACTTGGTAGCAAAACAAATCTCAACAGATAGAAAAAAATGGAATTACCCCCTGTTACTTATCAGACCACCATGGCTTAAGGTTAAAATTCAACAACACAAACTGTAGAAAGCTCTCAAACTCATGGAAACTGAACAGTTGTTCAATGGAATCATCAATGGGTCAAGGGAGAAATAAAGAATGAAATTAAAGACTTCCTATAATTCAATAAAAATGAATGCACAACACACCCAAACTTGTAGGACACCATGAAAGCTGTGCTAAGAGGAAAGTTCATAGCACTAAATGCCTACATAAAGAAAGTGGAGAAATCTCACACTAGCAACCTAACAGCATGCCTGAAAGCTCTAGAACAAAAAGAAGCAAACTTACCCAGGAGGAGCAGATGGCAGGAAATAATCAAATTGAGGGTTGAAATCAATAAAATAGAAACAAAGAGAACAATACAAAAAAATCAATGAAGCAAAGAGTTGGTTCTTTGTGAAAATCAACAAGATAGACAAACCTTTATCCAAACTAATCAAAAAGCAGAGAGAGAACATCCAAATTATCAAAATCAGAAATGAAAAGGAGGACATAACAACAGAAACTGAGGAAATCTAGATAATCATCAGGTCATACCTTGAAAACCTGTACTCCACAAAATTGGAAAATTTAAAAGAAATGGACAATTTTCTGGTTAAGTATCACATACCCAAATTAAATCAAGACCAGATTAAACAATTTAAATAGACCTATAACCCCTAAGGAAATAGAAGCTATTATTAAAAGTCTCCCAACCAAAAAAAGCCCAGGGCCAGATGGTTTCAGTGCAGAATTCTACCAAAATTTCAAAGAAGAATACCAATACATCTGAAATTATTCTGAGTAATAAAAACAGAAGGAACATTGTCAAACTCTTTTTACGAGGCTATAGTTACCTCGATACTTAAACCACACAAAGGCACAACTAGGAAAGAGAACTTCAGGCCCATCTCCCTCATGAACATTGATGTAAGAATACTCAATAAAATACTAGTGAACCAAATCCAAGAACATATCAAAAAATCATCCACCATGATCAAGTAAGCTTCATCCCAGAGATACAAGGATGGTCCAACATACAAAAATCTATCAATGTAATTCACCATATAAACAAACCAAAAGAAAAAAACCACATGATCATCTCATTAGATGCTAAAAAAGCCTTTGACCAAATCCAACACCCCTTCATGAAAAAAAGTCTTGGAGAGATCAGAGATACAAGGAACATACCTAAACATAATAAAGGCAATTTACAGCAAGCCAACAGCCAACATCAAAGTAAATGGACAGAAACTCAAAGTGATTCCACTAAAATCAGGAACAAGACAAGGATGTCCATTCTCTCCATAGCTATTCAATATAGTACTCGAAGTTCTACCCAGAGCAATAAGACAACAAAAGGAGATAAAGGGTGTAGTGGGTAGCCATTCCAGCCTTGATCTGGAAGTTCCAATCCCCATTGAGGCTTCGGTAACTGTCACGCCTACAAGGCAGGGCCAAGAGAGGACCCTGAAGACCTGAGATCTGGATGTGCTGGCTCTCTTAGTTCCTGGACCCTGGACCCTGGAGGTAGAGCAAGCAGAGTTCTCCAGAGAACACTGCTGGACTGCGCTATGCCTTTCCCAGACTCTGTAAACTATCCATTCACTTGTAAGTTAACCCACAAAATAAACCTCCCTTTTAACTATGTGGGGTGGCCTTAATAATTTTACCAGTACAAGGGGATACAAATTGGAAAAGAAGTCAACTTTTTGCTATTTGCAGATGATATGATAGTACATAAGTGAGTCCAAAAACGCTTCCATGGAACTCCTACAGCTGATAAACACCTTCAGTAATGTGTCAGGATACAAGATTAACTTAAAAAAAAATCAGTAGCCCTCCTGTATACAAATGATAAACGGACTGAGAAAGAAATTAGAGAAACATCACCCTTTACAATAGCCACAAATAACATAAAATATCTTAGGCTGACTCTAACTAAACAAGCAAAAGACCTGTGTGATAAGAACTTTAAGTCTCTGAAGAAAGAAATTGAAGAAGATATCAGAAAATGAAAGATCTCCCATGCTCTTGGATAGGTAGGATCAACATGGCAAAAATGGCAATCTTATCAAAAGTGATCTACAAATTCAATGCAATCCCTATCAAAATCCCAAGGCAATTCTTCACAGACCTGGAAATAACAGTACTCAACTT
>CABHPP010149939.1:0-32500 GCA_902168425.1 Peromyscus attwateri
TTCTGTCGTGTACACACACACACAGTTATATCCATTTCTAATCTGATTTTATAGCTCAAAACTTGTGTGTTCGTGCTTAGAAAGAGAGATATCTATAAGCCAATGATAAAAAACTATAGACCTACAAACTTCTGAGTAAGATCTTGCTACTGGAGAGATAACTCAAAATAAGGACTCTGGAGAGATGTTCCCACACCAAGAGCCCCTGCTGCTCTTGCACAGACCTTGAGTTCAGTTTCCAACACTCACATCAGGGGGCTCACAACTGCCTGAAACTCCAGCTCCAGGGAATCTGAAGCCCTCTTCTGGCCTCTGTGGGCACACATACACACACACACACACACACACACACACACACACACACACACACACAATATTTTTTTAAAAAACTTAAAATAATAAGGACCTTGATGTTGTCTGAAGTATTTTGATTTAGCTGTATCTGGCCCATTGAAAAAACACTAAGTCATTTTGAAAAAAAAATTTTTCAAATAATAACCACTCCTTGCAAAAAGGTGCCAAGTCTAGGAACATGCAGGCCCGGCACCTAGCAGGTGCCTGTTGGATATTTCCGGGGTAAAAGAAGAATGTGATACACAGAAAGTGTGAGTTAGAGGAGATTTGAAATAATCGAGATTTTTGTAGCCTTTATTAATTTTAGGCTTGGTCTTTGTGAATCAGGAAGCTACTATATTTTTATAAAAATTATTTGTAATTAGATTAAATTGGGATAGGATGAGGCTGGTTGCCCAGGTACTGGGAGGAGAAGCTAGGAAGGGCATAAGGTGAAAACAGAGAGTAGCTTTAGCGAGACTGGTCAGAGAGGAGTGAGGAAGTGGGAGAATGTGGAGTCTACTTGGGAATAAAAGTCAGTAGGACTTGGCTGTTTGTCCAACTTAGAGGAAGAGACTGGATAGTGAGCGGGAAGCTTGTGAGGAAATGAGACTCTGGAATTGCATTTGGGAACTGCTGGGTTTGAGATAACTGTGAAGGGTTTGGTTTGGTGTGGTTGTTTGGTTGGTAGGTTTTTATGAACTTTCTTCTAGGGATAGAACCCAGGAGGATTCCAGTCGACTGCAGGGTGGTACTTTGATATCCCTGCCAGAAGTCCTGGCAATAGAAGGGAAAGCATCCTCACACTGGGGAGCTTCTCCCGGAAGCTTCATAGAAACAGGAAGAGCAAGCCCAGAGGACAGTGAGGGAGTAAGATGCCTGTGCTAAAACTTCAAAGTCAGTGTTCAGAGAGCTGGGTAGAAAAAAATAAGATAGGATCTGAAGCTGAAGGAAAAAAAGTGTAAAAGTGACTAATTCTTCCCTGAGGCCATCAAGGCACAAGATGGAGACAGGTGGACTGAACTTCCAAAGTTGCAACTGCTGGATGGACTTGGAGAGCACATTCCCAGGAGGACAGTGGGAGGAGAAACCAGGTGGGGCGGGTCAAACAGAGAGGGGAGAGAAGTGAGGACCACAGCGCTGACGTGTTTGTTTCTCTGGCTGCCAGACAGTGGCCAATGCAGACAGTGATGGCTTAACAATGGAGATTAACCTCCTATGTCCTGTGCTGTGTCTCGGGGACCTCGGTCTTCAGTGACAGAGAGATCCATCATGGTAGGCATCCAGAAAGAGAAAATGGGGATCTTAAGTCTCTGAGTCTTCAGAGGCCCAGTATCTGCCAACTCTGTTTCAAATACCCAGGTTATATGTCAGTCAGTCTTGAAAAATATTAATGACTCCATACTGACAATAAAGTAGTAATTATTATACAAATAAAAACCGCCATTGATTGTCGATTCTGTGCCCTGTACCATTCTAAACACCCTTTTTCTCCATCTCACTAAATATTACAGATGATTATTAACTTTTCTTCCTTCCTTCCTTCCTTCCTTCCTTCCTTCCTTCCTTCCTTCCTTTCTTTCTTTCTTCTTCCTTCTTTCTTCTTCTTCTTCTTCTTCTTCTTCTTCTTCTTCTTCTTCTTCTTCTTCTTCTTTTTCTTCTTCCTCCTCCTCCTCCTCCTCCTCCTCCTCCTCCTCCTCCTCCTCCTCCTTCTCCTTCTCCTCCTCCTCCTCGTCCTTCTTCTTCAATAGGGTCTCACTATATAGCCCTGGCTGGCCTGGAATTCACCAGGCAGGCCTCAAACTCAGAGAGATCCACCTGCCTCTGTCTCAGTGTAGAGATTAAATGTGTGTGCCACCTTGACCAACCTCTTCTCACAGAGCGATACTGGGAGCTACAGTTGAACTGCAACTTATCCTAGCTTATACAGCTGTCTGTCAGTCAAACCGTGCTTCTGACTGGTCCGTGTTATAGTTGAAGGTGAACTGTGCCCCACAGATGCTTGTGTTTGAAGCCTTGGTCCCCAGCTGAGAGTGCTCTCTTAGGAGATCAAGACATCTTTAAGAGGTGGGCCCTACCTGGGAAGAAGTGGGTCACTTCCAGCAGTTCTGGTCTAAGCTCTCTGTTTCCAGGGCTGCTGAGATGGGAGGAGTGGCAGGTGCAAATCCCTATTTCTTTAAATTCAGCCAAGCCTTCCCTGTGATGATGGACTCTGTCCTCTCAAAATGTGAGCCAAAATAAATCCTTCCTTCCTTAAGCTGCTTCCATCAGATTGGCAGACCCATGAGAAAAGCAACTAGTTGAGTCTGACTGCTTAGCCCAAGTCAGGTGACAGCACCAGGCCTCATAGCGGCTGCCCCGCCTTGCTGCCTGGCTACCTGGAAACCAGGCTGCCTTTCTAAACTTGTTCAGCTTACCTAATTTGATAAGAAACATTGAGACTTGAAAAGCAATTACACAGAATGATTCAAATCGTAAATGAGTTAATACATCTGCGTGCTTATGGTTCCAGACACACAGAGAGCCTTGCATGTGTGTTATCCATTATTACTTACTAAAAGGCTCCAGAGAGAAATTGGTCTGCCACCGTCTCCTGTGCTAATCAAACATTCTGAAAAGTAGCAACAATTTCCCTCCCAAGGACAGCTGAATCCCTGCCTCTAGAGGGGAGTTCTCAACTCCAACTTTAGGGAAAGGATGACATTTCCCGTCTTCGTTTTGACTGTCTTTGTAGGAACTGATATTGTTGTAGGCAAGGACAAAGGTACAAATGCAGACATTTGACTCAGCTTCGAGCTGTCTGGTAGCATCACAGGGGGCCCTTGGAGTCTTATCTTTTTTGAAAAAGCCAGAACAACTAAAAAACGTATACCCCTCCAAGGCCATGGCCCCGAGTCTGAAATTAACATGATCCCAGTTTAATCTCAGTTGTCATGGAACTCAAGAGGGGTGGGTGCTTTGAGCATCTGTGTGTTTGCCAGCATTCGCTTGGGGGATCTTTCTAACAAAGCCTGATGTGTTACCCTGCTCCTGAAAATGCAAGCCTGTCTCAATGTGACAGAATTGAAGTCTAATGTGGAGTTTGCACCTGTCTGTGTGTGTGAGAGACTGTGACCAGAAAACCGTGCCCAGCTGCACCAAAGCAAGCAGAAGTGTCCACCCCTAACATGCACCAGCCACATCATCTCACCAGGTGTGTTAGACAGAGTTCGTTCAGCAAGCCACACCCTTGTACACCTGACGCTTTAACCTAATCTCATTTTCCAAGAGCCCTCCCCCTACTACTTCAGTAGCTCAGCTGCAGCCTTCCCACACCCACTTCCATCACAGAGCGTTTCCCAGCTCAGGGCCTGGTCTGCCATGATATTTCTGTCTTTTCTTAAACGTCTGCCTAATATAAAATGATGCTACTGTTTTTATTGGATTCCATCTTTGTGTGTTCACCCGTGTACTGGAAGTACATTTAGTGTGCTTACATGTGGAGACCAGAGAGCAACCTCAGCTGTCTTCCTCAGGCTTTACCTAACCTTGTTTTAAGAGATGCAGACCCTCTCTTGATCTGGGATTCACCAGCTAAGTGAAGCTGGCTGGCTGCAGGGCACAGGGATCTGCCCGACTCTGCCTCCTCCGCTGGGATTGCAAACATACACCACCATGCTTGGCTTTTCACACGGGCGCTAAGGACCTGAACTTGGGTCTTCATGCTTTTTTGTTCAGTAAGCATTTTACCCACTGAGCCCTCTCCTCAGCCCTGGGGCTCTCTCTTTTGCATTCTGCATTACTGACATGAACATTGTATTCCTAACCACACTTTCCCTGCAAGCTTCTGTGGTTATCTCACTCACATTGGAAAAGCATGGTCCACTTCTGAACACCCATATGCCTTACAGCAGAACTGATTGGAAAGAAATATAAAACAAATAAAATCCTTATCCATTATTCCACGAATAGGAAGTAGACTCAGGGATGAGTAAGTTACCAGTGCTCACTCAACATGAGCTGTTCCTTCATCCCACTCTTATAAATGGCTTCAGAACACTGAATTGGACAGTCATACCAGCCAGCTTCAACAGTACACACTCAGGAGGTTTCCGGAAAAGCCCTGTTCACAATGGCCCACACACACACACTTGAATGCCCTCTGTATTTTTTTTAAATCACGGAGGTGATTTCCTTTGTACATACTAACAAAGTCCCATCCTGCTCACACGTTAATAAATTTTTCTCATTTGTGTGGGCTGCTGAATGGAGCCAGTGAACTGTTACACTCGGCGGGTGGTGGGGCTGTAATGAAGAAGCCTTCTGATTAAGTAGACTTCCAGGCTCTTATCGTCCTCGCTGAATGGGAGTTGCCATTAGTAGTAAAAGTAATTACCTGTGTAGAACACGCTGATTGCATCAAGTACCCACTACATGGCTACGGAGGGAGGCATCGCTGTTTCATGGCATCTTAAGGGAGCTTCACTTGGTGTCAATTTCACGTTTTAAGTGAAGGTGCATTATTTTGGGAAACCATGGTGCTAACTGGATGAACTAGTCTTTCAAATCTCTCAAAAGATGTCCTGAGCCCTGGGCACCCACTTGCAAGTGGCCTCTCTTCAACGCAGGGCCACGAAGGACACCGCACACTCTGGGGATGATAAGCACTCTAAACGTTGAAGAATCTATTTGGTGAGACTTGATTAGACGTGGGTGGAAACCTGTGCTTTCATCTCTGAAATCACTAAGTCCATTACGTGAAACTGGCTGGGTACTTAAAGCAGTAATTCCTAAGAAATTGTCTGTGCCAAATCTCGTTAAATGCCGTATCACATAGTTTCACTAAACTTGAAATTCTTCTCTGATAAGAATATTGAGAAGCAGGGCAGTCGTGATCACAGATCTGACACTCAGTGCTGTTCATTCCCAGCACGGAGAGGGGGAAGTGGACACTGAGTCCCACCCCTAACCAGGAAGCGATGCACAATTGCTACAGAGGAATTCTTCCACATTTGCATTGACAAGGAGGCTTTAGCAAAGATGCATCTAAATAACTTGTGTGTTTGCCGGCCTTCTCTTAAAAGTACTATCACTACAGGTATTACCAATGTGATTTTTGCATGAGTAGCCCCAAAGGTGACATTCCCTAGGTGGGGAGTAAGATTATTTTTAAGTTTAGCATTGTTATTTAGGCTTCCGAATTGTTTCCGTAATCATAAGTCGACAGAAAGGTATTTTGGAGCTTCCTTCCGTGTTGACTGGCCCATCAGATGAGGGCTGGGCATCCCTCCTCACCATGCCCATCTCCTTCCTGTGGCTACCTGGTTTAGAAAGGGAACAGGGTAGTAGGGAAGAGAGGAATGTCAAAGCTCTGCAGACAGGACCAGATTTTGTTCCTGGACACCTCCAGGAGAGCGTGGGGAATCGAGACAGGGTGTTATACTGTCGGTCAGGCTAGCCTTGAACCCTTGGCAATTCTCCCGTCCCAACCTTCAGAGTTCTGAGCCATTATACACATTTTATAAGAAGGAAATCTAATAAAATCCTGCAGTTAGCACTAGATAACTTGAAGAAAAGAGATAGGGGGTTAAAATTTGATGTCACTTTTTGCAGCTTTTCTTACCATCTGAAATTTTTAACTTCAAGCATTTATAGCCTTTTCTAAAAAACATAAACAAACCAACAAAAACACAACCCAACCTTTCTTCCTTTAATGTCGTTTCATTTATCTCAGGTAAAATCAGAAGCCTTCTTTATTGTCACTTTGTTCTTTAGAATTCTCTGATTTAAAAAAAAATCCTCTAAAATATTATTAAAAATTAAATAAGATAATATTGCCAAGGTATTTTTCATAAAGCTTTCCACAGAATAAACATTAATCAAATTTACCGTGAGTAATCCCCTTGCCTCCCTAGCTGCACAGATCTAGAGCCCAGAGAAAACGAAACAAGCACACAGTAATTACTGGAAGTTTTCATTTCCTTCCTTCTTGGTAATTTTAGGCTTCAGAATCACACAAGCCGTTGTTTATAAATTGGTTCAATTGCCCTGTGATGAATTGCAAGGAAGATTTGGAATTATTTGTGTGTTAAAAGTTACACTATATTAAGGAGTATCTGCAGGGCTGGTGTGGTGGCTTGGTGGGTAAAGGGGCTTGCGGCCATGACTGACGACGCGAGTTCAATCCCTAGGAACCACGGAAAGGTGAAAGGAGAGAATAGACTCCTGAAGGAAGGTTGTCCTCTGACCTCCACATGTGCAGCATTTTCTCTGAGACTTGGAGTCCTCACCCAGCCTGGCTTCAACGCCCCGCGAGGATGTGTTCCGATCTCTCAGTTATCTCTATGTGGGGGGCCAGGCTGACTGTCCACGGCAGGTCTCCAGCAAGGATGTGTGGGTTGTAAGGAAGTACAGACCTTTGGGAAGGAAGTGACTGGACAGGTAACAGTGGAGAGAGCAACAAGCCCTCCCAACACAAGTCATGGTGGATGTCAATGAGCGACGGTCCGGGTGGCACACTGGTCAGTTAGTGCTGATTGGAGGGATTTTCTGGCAAGAATGACATGTTTTGTGGTAAATAATGACCTCTTCCTGGGAGCCCACCCTGCCTGCAGGAGTACAGGACTGTTGCTGTATCTAGGCAGTGGCGCTTATTAGGTACCCACTCTTCACAATGTCGAGTTAACTGGACACCTCCAAACCTTTGTACCTGTTGCGGCCCCACATGTGAGCAACTCATCTGATCTCCTTCCAGTTCTGGAGATCTCAACATAAGCCAAAGAAGCAAATAAACATCCACCAGTCAGAGGAGCAGGGGAGAGAATAAAAAAAAATAGAGAAGCTGTGACCATGGAAAGGATGAAGCAGAGAATACAAGATGGCAGAGGAAGAGGCAGGGATAATGGCTGAGGTTTCAGGGCTGGATGAAATGGCTGGGAGGGTGCTACTGGAAAATAGACCAATGATGAAGCAGGCCCTGCTGGAGGAAGTCTTGATGATTTCATCTTCTCAGAGCTGGGCCTTATGCCTTTGGCTGAAAAAACAGACTGTCGTGAATGGATAGACTAGGGGTCAGGTGGAGAAGGAAAATGCTTTTGTCCAGGATGCCAAGCTGTTCCAAGTAGAAAGTGGCCGTGCTAAGGGATATTCCAAGCGGAATCTTCATATCCCAGACCCAAACCTACATGCGTCCTCATCCTTGCAGTTTTCCAAACAGACCTTCTTGTGTAGCAAGCTGTGCACACAGTCAGTCGCTCCCGTCTGCACAGTCCTGTATGAAATTCCCGTCTTGGATCTTGGTCCCAGACACTGACGCCTTTGTTCTGATCACCATTTCTGGCAGAACACAGAGCTCTTGGTGCAAGGGCTTCCGTCCTCAGCCACAGACAGACACTTATGAAGCATTCAGATCAAAGCAGAGCAACAGCTGTGTGCATGGCTTCCAGAACAGACCTTCTGGTTGCCGTCTGTGCCACTTAGAGAACAGGGCAGGGACTGGCCAGGAGTTGGAGACCTCACCTTTTGTGTTTTATGTGTGTTTTTATGGCTTCTTCCAACTACTTAGAGAAAAGCAGTAGATCTATTCTTTCAATGATTGACAGAACTCAAATAATGTTCACACAAAGCTAGCAGGCTGGCTTTGTACCCCTGTCTCCTCTAGCTAGCTGGAATCTGGTGGCATTTGGTGGCATTTGGCTATACCTGTTGTTTTGCTAACAGGACATCTTGGTGGCTTTTGACTGGTACTCCAGTAATCAGGATAAAATATAATTGTCTCCTTCAGGCCTTTCCCCAAACTCTTCCCTCCATCCTTCAAACTCCATCCAACTCCACCCTCTCTGGAAGCATTCCAACACCCTACATCATCAGCTGGAGTCTGTGCCCAGCTGTGGCTAGAACCTCTGTCTTTCCTACTGCAGGGGGCTCTGCTGGAAGGCGGGCACCGGGTCTAACTCTGGGTCTCTGAAGAAGCTTTTGTTGGGAACTTACTATGTGCCAGGTGCTAGATCAGACTCTGGGAGGTTAGCTGCAAACATAGCATGCCCAGGTCTGCCCTTGAGGAGCTGCAGGCTCCCCAGTTAGACTGTCACTAAAAAAGTCACCACACCAAGAAGGGGCAGAGACCAGTTTTGTTGAGAGCTATGAAGGATAAAGTTCAGGCCCTAGAAGGGGCCTGTGGGTTTGTTTCCTGAAGGCCTAACAAAGTACAAGACGCTTTTACAGAGAAGAAAAAGGCTCTCAAGCCTTAGCTTCACAAGCATAAGGGCCCTGCCTTGGTCCCAGCACGCACTGAGGGAGCCCGGCATTGTGGTGCACACTTGTGATCCCAGAGTTGGGGAGGCAGAGGCAGGCCAGTGAGCCTAACCTACTTGGTCAGCTCCAGGCCAACCAGAGACTGTCTCAAAATACAAGCCAGACCTGAGGAATGAAACTTGAAGGTGACCTCCAGTTTCCGCCTGCCTGTGTGCCTGCACACCCCACTCGTGCACCCTGCACACACATACACACAGACAATAAAAATAAAGGAAAGAGCAGCCCTCAGTGGGGGTGTGAGTGGGCAGAGGGACATCAACCTTGGGTGGAACTCTCCCCGGTCCTTGAGTGTGAAGTTGCTGAAGCCTTTGTTCTATGGGACTGAGAACCTCACCCACAAAGTCCAAGCCAGTAACTAAATTGAAAACTGTAAAGCTTTCTATCCAAATGGAGGTTTTACGACTTCCAGAAACCTGTAACATCCCCCGCCCCGTGGGGATTCCACTGTGGATTGATGCATGGCAGTTTTTCAATGTCTGATTTATTCCTGGCAATCGTTTACTTTCTATAATTCACTGAAGGGTCTGTCTGAGAAGGAGGGCATTTTGAAAACTCCAAGGCTAGTGGCTCTTACCTGGGATGGCACCCAGCAACTCAGAGAGACCCCTGCTGTCACCACGAGGGTCCCTGCTCTGCTCAGGCAATGTCCTAATTCAGTATGTAAGAGGATTAGGAGTCGGGACATAAGGCTAGCCATGGAACCGCTGCTGTAAACTCCACACCTGGCTTCCGAGGGCAGCGCTATGAATACACATCATACAGACAGCTCCTGCTTTTCTGTGAGAGAGGGCGACTCTGAGGTGGCCTCTCACAGTCTCTGTCTTGCCCCTGGCACTCTACAGTCCACTGAGTTCCCCTGTGAAAGCTGTAAAATCTCCCTATTATGTTCAACAGGGTTGTCAGCTGAGAGGTGCGGCTTACAAGCTCATGTCCAGTGGGCCAAAGTGTCTAAAATAAATGTTAGCTCATAAAACATGCGTGGCACATCCATGGGGCTCAAGGAAAGCTGACCCAACATGGAGTGAAAAAATAAAGTAAGTGAATGGCTTAACCCTGTAGTGACAGGTGGAAGAATGTTGGGTTTGGGTTTCTGTTTGTTTGTTTTTGTTTTTTCCCTTACCTTTTAAGCAAATAAACAAATAGAAAAGGAAATACGTTTTGTTTCCCTAAAAATGATATATCTAGGGTTTTTTTCTAAAACTTTTGAGGCTTTCTTAGTTTCCAAAAAGAGTGAATGGAATGCCCACAATGCACAGTGCACCGTGCTAAGCCTTGAAGATAAAATGGTGATGGGAAGGGTGCAGGGACACTGCTCAGTTGGCCCAAGGCTCATATGACATTCATTGGTGAGGCCCTAGATTTGATTCCCAGCACCACCCAAAAAAGTGTGCTTGTGCGTAATTGTTATCCAAGCACTTGGGAGGGAGAAGCAGGAGAATCAGCAGTCCAAGGGAAGATTCCACTCGGTAGGGAATTTGAGACCAGCCTCAGCTACATGAAATCCAGACTCAAAAAAAAAATGACTGAAGAAAGCTTCTCTCTTGAGGAATCCACAGCCCAGCTGGGGAGACTGATGTTAAGCACATAAGCAACTAACTATGATTTTCCAGAGTTCTAATAGCTACCCAGATTGTTTTTGAAACCAGATCATAGGATGCAGGGCTACATGAGAACTCTCAGGTAAGTTAGCATTTTAGATGAGTCCCAAAGGGTGAGAACTGTCCACATCTGGGCCAAAGAGAAAACCTTATCAGTAATAGGAGGCAGCCTGGGGCAACGCTGAGAAGTTAGTGAGAAGAATGGGGGAAGCCAGAGGGTTGGAGACAGATGTGCGGATGCCTGAAGTCTGGTGTTGGCAGCAAGAGATTCCTTCCAAATGAGTGATCTTACACAATTAAATTTGAACATGGACTTCAGCCTGAGTCGGGGGTGACAATACTTCTATACGATGGAGGTACCTCATTTCCACACCTTCGTAACTGACCAGCCGAGGCTCAAGTAGGGCAGCGCCAAGGGATGTCTGGAGGTGGTTTCCGGAGCATGCTCACAACAGCTGTCCTTTCTTAGATCTGCAGAATAAACAAAGATCAGCGGATCCTCTGCTTCCAGGCCGGAAGTCACTGGTGTATTTATTCCCTCTGAGTTTCCAGGCTGTGCAGACTCTCTCCAGCCCTGATCCACTTCCATTTCCTGGTATACATTAAGCATGCCATGTTTCCATATCACAAAACACACACACTTGACGCCACTTAATATTTAATTCAAATGAAATACTTGTATCAAATAAAACGTTTACAGGCATGAATCTGCATATTCCCTAAGGAGAACGCTTTGAAAGCCACGTGACTTCGTGCTAGTGCGCAGTGGCATTTGAAGCAGTACACAGATAAACCTCCTAATAATTTAATTGTCCTGTATTTACCTTAATGTGTGATATTTATATAAAATGAAGGCCCCATCACAATAGCAATTTTGTAGCTGTAATGGCTGATTTTTTTTCACTGTCAGTTGTAGCATAAAACTTATTGTTTAAATACAGCTGTTTATGGGCTGGAGAGATGGGTTAATGGTTAAGGACACTGGCTGTTTTTTCAGAGGACCCAAGTTGGGTTCCCAGCACCCACCTCAGGCAGTTTACAACCACCTCTAACTTTAGCTCTAGGGCTCTGACACCCTCTTCTGCCTTCTGTGGACACGTGCACCTGCATGCACACACACAGACAGACATACACTGAGTCACACTTACATATACATAAATAAATATGCAGTTACATGCATTTCAAAAGTGAGCTTATGGAAAGCAAAGATTAGAAGGCATCAGCTATTCCTATATTGGCAAACTAATGGAGGGAGGACAGATCCACTGAGACTTACCCATGAGCTGGGGGCTCTTGAACAATGTCTGCTGCCATTAGCTTGCATTTCCAGCTCAGTTTTTAATCTCTGACGTGAGTTTCCCTGTGTCAAGCAAAGCCAGAGACCCAGAGGCTTTGCACAATGATGGTTTAAATGTTTTTGTTTTATTAATTTACCTGCTCCTTGCCCACCACGGGAGGGTCCTTGACATCAAGTTTTATTTTACGTGGAGGAACCTCAGTTGACTTGTAAGCCAGCCTCTCTACCATTCTACGTTGTCACTTCCCATCAGGCTGTATAAACTGAGTCCAGCAAATGTCAGCCAGAATTCAAAGCCAGAATCCTCTCTCCATCTTCACCCTAGCTACCAGATGGTGTTTCATCAGTCAAGTTGAGTCTCCCAGTGTTCCTTGTTGACTCTGATCTGTTTGACAAAGTGTGTGGGTTGTTAGGCTATTTTTCCCTCCTGACAGCCTAGCAAACAAGCCTTCACCTGGGGGAATAAATGCTAGCCACAGGAGGAGAGACACTGTATCCCTGGTAGGATGCTCATGTCACATGCTGTGCAGTCAGCTCCTTCTGAAGCCCTCCTCAGAAACATTTTCCTCCGTCTTGTCATCTGTACACGTCTCTGTCATTTCCAAAATTATTTCTGAAGTCTCGAGTTAAGATGATATGCCCCATGAAAAGTAAGTGAGGAAGGATCTGAGGAGCCATGGCCAAAATGACAGCCTGGGACAGGGACACTGGTGGTGAGGTATCTCTGTCACAGAGTGTTTTTTGGGGGGACATCCTCCTACCAGAACAAGGCCTCCTGGCTTAGTCCAGGGACTAGCAATGTTTCTCTGAAGAGGGCCAGGGAGTCTGCCGGTCATCCGTCTCTGTAGTAGTGCCTTGGTAGGAAAGAAGCTACAGATTGTGTAAACAAATGGCTTTTTCCAATAAACCTTTATTTACAAAGCAAGTGGCGGGCTGTGTTTGGCCCAGGGTGGTTCACCAATGCTCAGCCTAGAAGGTGGGAGTTTAACCCTTGGAATCAAACAGATCCAAGCCATACCCTGATTCTTATAGATGCCTGCTGTGGGATCCTGAGCAAAATTCAGCAAATCCGGCCTGTCTTACTCATAATTGAAATCGCAGAGCTTTGCATGCACTGAATAAAAGGGTAACTGACTCCAGGATTCATTATCTTGATTATCTTCACAATTAAAACTAAAGAGTCAATCAGATCTCATCAGACTTTAACCAGTTTCACACGACTTCAGCATTTTTATCATATTGATATTGCACATATATGTGCATATATATATATATATATGTGCACACACATATATAATCACTTGCTTTCTTTCTTACTTGGTTTTCTGTTAAGTTATGAATTGATCATATGGCAGCCTTTGGCCTTTTGCTTGTCTTTGTAAATAAAGTTTTATAGAAACACAGTCATACCTACTTATCCCTGCATTATCTAAGGATGCTTCTATCTTACAAGAGGGGAATTTGAGTAGTCAGAGATTTGTGCTCCATGGTCCTTTACAGAAGATGTTTGCTCACCCCCATGCTGAGCAAGAAAAACCATTAAACCCCATATTTGATGTGTTAGCTATGTTTCTTTAATTTTTGCTCAGACATCTCCTGAGAACATCTCACCTTCCCCTTCCAGCCTGTGAGCTACTGTTTAGGGATCATAGTGGTTGTTGTCAAAGTGACCTTCCAACATCAGTGATATTCTGTACCAGGTCATGAAAGACCAAAGTGGGGGTCTCCGACTTAGTGTGAACTAGTGTTTTCCCTCAGGTTATCCTTAGTGACTGTTTCTTCTTCAAAGAGGTCTCCCTACATGAAGTTTACCCCAGAGTAAATTCACCCCGCCCCACTCTGCCCAGCTTCCTACCACACTCTTGCTAACCTTCTATACAAGTCTGCTGAGAGTCTAATGTGAGCATCTGCAATGGGGATATCATTATAATAGGTGTCAAAAATGCCACTGCTCTCCCAGAACACCCCGATCTTGACAAGACAGATGAAGCCTACAGCTTTCTGTTTGTACTTAAGCTCCCAGAAGCCAGGACTGCTGGCATTTTCTCACATTGTAAGTAGCCGGTGGCTGTTCCTTTAGATATCCATTTGTCAGGAAGATTCTGCCTTCCAGAATTTTCCCCAAGATTTTCACACTGCAGTGTGAAATCTCTTGTAGGGAATGGAAAAGAATGTGCTGCTATCTTTTGGCTTTGATGTTTTACATGAGGACCATCGTTACTGTAGCTTCCATGGTAAAGTATGTCAATTGGGCCTTTCCACTGAGAGTTAGCTGCAAACCCCAGCACAGCATGGCTTAAGCAACTGGCGATTCATTGCCAATTAACTAAAGCATTCAGGACAAGCTGGCTTCAAGTATTGCTGGTTCGAGGCATCAGGTCACAATTTGCAAAGGCTCATTCTCACTTCTCCAGTCCACTTCCACAATGTTGGCTCCATCCCATGCCATTATGTTTCCTCATGGTGGCCAGGTGACCAGAAGGCCTGCTCTCTATCCTCTCAGCACCCTGTCCAGCCTCAGCAAGCTGCACAGACCCGGATACGTTAGCCAATGTCTCATGACCTATGATTGGGTATGCCAGTGGCCAGGCCCACTTTAGCCAGAGAAACTGAATGCTCTGATGAGCTAAATATAGGACATGTCACCCACAGACCTGAGGTGCAGCTAGTTTGCTCGCCTCGAGTCGTGTGAGTAACAACAGGGGCTCCTAAAGCAAGATCAGAAGGAGTCAGAAGCACAGCGAATGAATGACAGGGGGCAACAGCAAATTTCTCCGATAGAAACAACCAGCTTGTTTGCCAGCCGGCTTTTTTCCTTTGCTTCCCATGGCAGACTGTAGCTAGAGTTTTCCTGGTCCTGCCTGGCCCACAGTCAGGACAAATCTCTCTCACCTGCCAGTCCCGCAGCTGCTCAGACCCAACCAAGTAAACACACAGAGACTTGTATTGCTTACAAACTATATGGCCATGGCAGGCTTCTTGCTAACTGTTCTTATATCTTAAATCAACCCATTTCTATTAATCTATAAGTTGCCACGTAGCTCGTGGCTTACCAGTATCTTAACATCTTCTCATGGTGGCGGCTGGCAGCGTCTCTCTGCCTCAGCCTTCCACTTCCCAGAATTCTCTTCCTGCTTGTCCCGCCTATACTTCCTGCCTGGCTAATGGCCAATCAGCATTTTATTTATACAGAGCGATATCCACAGAAGCAGACTTTCTCAGCAATAGTGCTCGTCATATTTGGGGCCAGATCGTCCTTTGTCATGTAGCCATCCAGTGAATTGCCAAATCTTGAGCAGCATGGCTGGCCCCTCCCTGATAGATGGCAGGAGCAGCCACTCCCTGCTTCCCTGTCCCTACAGCCTGTGCCCTGGGTGCCACAGCTGTTGAGCTGAAAACCATCACTGTCTAATGCTTACATGTTGGGAGTGATAGGCAGAGGATCAGGACACTGCCCATCACTCACCAGGGAAAGGATACTGAAGGGAAAGAGTGGTTCCAGGGTTGAAACTGATGACCCTTCAGCACCTCATTCAAAGTCTTCATTGACTGGTACCTTCTCCAAGGAGAAGAAAGGTCTTCAGACCCAGAGGGACTCAGCCAAACCCATTGGCATAAGTAAGGTGCCATGTCAAGTTGAAAAAGAGTCCTGGGGTCAGGAGTGTCAAAGCTCGAATCCCATGTGGATCATAATCTTGGTCTACAATCTCCTGAGATATAAAGACCATACTAGTGTTAATGTGGGACACATTTATAACTAATGAGAAGAGACAGAAATTCTCATTTTTTGTGTTGTTGTAATTACAAACATCGCTAGCCAGGATCCCCAACCTGGACCCACAGATAGCTGGGACCAGATAATAGAGGATGGTCCAGTGCTCTGTAGGATGTCAGGCTGCATTCCTAGCACTGTGCTTTTCATGTCAGCAACAGGGTCAAGGGAGATGCTCCAAAGTGTTTCTAGGGCTGGTGAGATGACTGGGGGGGCAAAAGTACAGGCTGTGTGAGCATGAAGGCCCGAGTTTGGATCCCCAGACTCACATGGTAATCTGTGTCTGTAATCCCAGTACTCTTATGGAGGGGGGGGGGGAACGGTCAGAATTCCTCAGAGCTCACGGTCACACAGGAATGACATAAGCAGCAGTGAACAACAAAGAGACCCTGTCTCAAATCTAGTGACAGGGAGGTCAGATACCTGAGGTTGACCTCTGTCCTCCACACCCATGCCATGATGTGCACACATGGTTCGGTGGGGAGGGATTTTTTTTTTAAGTGTCTCTAGACATCATCAAATGTTTCCTGGGGAAGGGATGTCTACAACAATAGAGAAGTGGGGGACAAAAATCAACCCCCTGAAGCCCACTGATTTAAACATTCCAGGGACAGTATGCCCATTGGGGCAGAATAATAATTATATTGCTTTATTCTATTTCCCACGACAGACCCCATGACTGACCCAGTAAAAAAAGAAGGGGCTACTTTCAAACCTGTTTAGGAAGAAGTCTGAGGCCCCCCAGGCCTGACCCAGTAGATGATGGTATTAACAGCTCCTATTTCCTGGTGCACAGGGAGATGGAGAAGGCATGCCTGTCTCTTCTGGCCTATAGCTATCAGTCCAGAAATGCTGCCTGCAGGCTTTCAGACCAGACCGCTCCTGTTTCCAGCTCCAGTCTTGCCCGGGGGGATCCATGAAGTATGTCCAGTTAGTTGCTTACAATGTGTCCTCCTGTCTGGCTACCAGGTGGGAAATCGTCGCTCTGAAGCTCTGCTCGAATGTTGTAATGAAAACGCTTGTTACATTTAATGAAAAACATAGAGCAGACCATGAATCCTGTGGCCTTTCAGACATATGTGCACAGCTGTGCAGAAACACAGAAGTGCTGGGGATGGAAGGGTCCTTCATTTTCCCATGATTGCCTGACACTGAGGTTCCTGGGAGGTCAGAAGAATGCTACCTCAGATTTAAAGTCTGGTAAAGTCAGCTTCCAGCTTTAGCCATCTCGGGCCAGTAAATGGCTGAGACTAAGAGCTTACTTGGTACACAGAGCCATAGTGAGCCCAGGGGCCAATGTGTTTTAAATGGAGATGTCCTGCATGGGCTCAGATGTGCATACCCTTAGTCACCAGGTGATGTCACTGTTTGGGGAGGTGGTGGACCGTCTAGAAGGTGAAGTTTGACTGGAGGCAGTAGGCCTTAATAGCCCAGGTCCACTTCTTGTCTGCTCTGTTTCCTGACTGAGGATTCAGTGAAGAGCATTAGCACTTGACACGTGGCATGCCTTCCTCACTGTGACGAATTGTGTCTCCCCCTTAAATTTGTTTTCACACAATATATTTTGATCATGGTCTACCTCCCCTCAACTCCTCCCATATCTCCTACCCATCCACTTAACGTTCTCTTAAAAAAATTTTTTTTAAAGAAAGGAGTCCTTTTGGGGTTGGCCAACTACTCCCAAGCATGAGGTCTAGCGTGAGGTGTGGCTGATATACCCAGTGCCACTCCACTGAGGAACACTGATTTTCTCTCTTCCAACAGGTACCAGTTGCAAATAGCTTCTTGGTTTAGGGTTTGACTTGACACCCACTTTCCTTTCTCAGTACTGGGATTTTGTCTGGTTTGAATGTGTGGGGGTCTTGTGTGCCCTCACGGTCTCTGTGAGTTTCAGCCCTGTTGTGTTTAAAAAACACAATTTCCTTGGAATTGTTCACCACCTCCAGCTCTTCCAGCCTTTCCACCTCCTGCTCCCCATGGATCACTGACTATATCCTTTAGTAAATGTAAGCCAAAATAAATATTTCCTCTGTTAAAAAAAAATAATAATTTGGAGTCCTACAAATCTAAATGGCTACATGGGACTAGCACGTGTTGAACTTACTAACTCATTAAGCTGTAGACTAGAGACCCTGTGATCTGTGCTCTAGCTACTAAGTTTGGTGAGTTTACAAATTGTTTAATATAAAAGAAACACTCAAAATGTATGATTATCATATGTAACAAATTTACAGGATTCAAAGCCTGTAATTTCCTTCCATTCTTCATTCATTATTCAACTGTTTTATTTAGTACCTACTTTTTCTACTGTGTTAGCAATTTGTAATTCAACCACAAAATGAGCGGTCTCACACTGTTTTCAAGTTAATAAAAGTGTAAATGACTAATGTGTAGAAAAGACAACTTCTTTGCCCCACTGGAATCTGGCTCCTGACATAGCTCAACAGAAGCAAACTGTCTCCAGTTAGTTAACCACCTCAAAAATTCGGTAGAAGTTCAGGGGGCGGGACTTCCTTATTTGTTCCTTCCATGGATCTAGAACAGTCAATTGTCATATTTTGATTCTCAAAAACAAAATGAAGTTTCCAGGCAGGATAGTGACAAGTAAGTTAAAGGGAATTTATTATAGGCTTCTCCCTTATCTATCCCAAGAGTCCTTTGATTTGTGTGGTTTATCCTACAGCACAAGAATGGGGGTTGTTAGATGGATGGGAAATGCAGTTCTGAGGCCAAGGTTGTGGTTTGCTATGTCCTTGGATGGTTACAATTCTCTCTTAATATATTTTCTTACCTTTAGATTCAGCATGATTTAATTGTTAAGAAAGTTCTGCCTATATATGCTGGAACCACTTCCAAATGCCACCTTGTGGTCCTACAAATAAATTTAGTTTCAAAAACTAAAAAAGGAAGGTGACTCACCCTCCCCGTTGACAAAATACCAGCAGAGAGAGAGAAGCACCTGATGAGCGCACCCGGGTCCCGTGAGGAAGGGCAAGGTGTGGGCTACGTAGCTGCTTCCCACTAAAGTGTGGTTTTCACGGGCTTTTCTATGAAGGTCTCAGCTCCCAGTTGAACCCTGAAAACGCTGAACCTGGCTACTCTCCCCAATGCCTGTAGGAGTCATTTTCAGTGCTCTTATATTAGATACAGTTCCGGAGCTTGACCTCCTCCGAGACACCATCCGATAGTCTCTCACTCCAAAATAGGATTGTCACGATTTCATGGTTTAATTTCTTTCCAATGTTTTTTTTTTCCATTTCTTTCTGTTTTATTCCATCCCTCTCCCTGCTAGTCTTTAGAAACCACAATGGAAAGGATCGGCCTCCAAGAGTGCAGAAGAAAGCCACAGTTTGCTTGGTGGCTGAGTGTGTCCTCAGTGCCCAGTGCTGGGCTCAGACTACTGTGGAGTGTGGCTGGCTTTGGGGAATCAAGGAAGCCTATGCTGCCACTAGCTTGGACACTCATGGAGATGTGTTTACTTGCCTGAGACCCCACAGAGAGTAGACGATCCAACCTGGCATGCAGGCATGGCGTCTGATATCTGCCCCTGCCCTGCTAACCTACTTGTAATCTCTTGGTTTTCATGTCTAAAGTAGGAAGGGCCTTTGCCTTCCCATTTTCTGATTCATCGCCAGGTGGTCCCGACCCACCTGTCATTTTGCCAAAGTCTAAATCCCCTGCCAGTCTCAGCTTTCTCTCCCTGCTAACATTCAGAGCTCATGTTGCATTAAATGGTTAAAGAGAAAAGAAAAAAGCCTGAATGCATGTCATTAAACTTGTCAATGACAGAGTCGCGTTAGTATTAGGAAATTCTAGCATGGGATAATGCTTTTTGGCAGGATCTCGTCTGAGCAGGAAGCCTGCACTGAAGAAGGTATGCAACCAGAGAGCGAGGGGCATCTGTTTGTTGTCAGTTCCTCTGACAGCCAGGATGGTTTGTTTGTGTCAGCCTTCCCTGGGATGGTAATTGTGAGCTCACAGGAGGGTCAGAGTCCACCAGACCTTTTTGCCTGCTCAGGGGCCCACCCCAGGCCTCTTCTCTCCTGCCCCCTAGTCCCCTCTAAATTAAATCACATTCCACTGCCTGTTATTGGATAATGTCTGGACAAAATACTCTTGCACACACTCCTTGCTTAAGGCGAAGTGACTGGAACAGAGTGCTGCTGGCTAGGAGCCATGGACTAATTGCTTTATGCCCATTTCCCCTCGCCAGAGGCACACCCAGCATTGACAAATCCATGGCTGTTTCCCAAGTGTTCAGGTCTCTGAAACAATCAGTGCAATATTCATTGGGGTGGGGGAACAGTCTAGATGGAGGTCGAAGGAGAAGCTAATTCTCCATAGGCCTTGGCACCTTCAACTTACGCTGTTTATCGCCCGTTATTTTGATCGTAGTGATCTGGGTTTTTAATTTCCTGTAATCCAGAAAGGAATGTTGTTCTCTTTCTTAAGGACATCTGTGGGATCTGTCTTTCATGTTCCAGAAGAATCTTAACAGAGATGTTTTTGTCAGTGACTGGATGTTTCATTAGAAATCCAGAGATTCCCGTTAACTTGAATTATTTTCGTGGCTCCGATCAACTTTCAACTTAATAATTCATGATGTTTAATAACCTGTTCATATCATTGCCAAAATTATTGATTTAATAATACTTGGCTGTTAATAATGGAGGAGTGGGGAGGGGTTTCTTATCATTTACGTCGATTTCTATCTTATTATCTTGCAAATCTTGGGGAGACAATAATCATAAAGACCTTTAATATCTTGTCGTTTTTCTTGGTAGAAGTCAGGAAATAGTTCTGAGTTTTTAAATATGACTTGTCTTCACTTTTATTTTCATACTTTGGAGGCGTGGGCTTTTGTTGTTGTTTTGAGCTACGGTCTCACTATGAAGCCCAAACTGACCTCGAACTTAGAATCCTCCCTCCTCCCTCCTCCCCCTCCAGTGTGCTTGCTGGGACTGTAGGCCTGTGCTGCACAACTGCCTGTTATCTGATTCTTGAGCTTCAAAGGATACAATGAAGGCATCCAATTAATCTAACTAGTCCTGATTGAAACACTTCCCAAGAGTTTGGGGAAGCCATGCAAACTCAGCCCCCAGTCCTCGCAGTTTCTCTAGCATATTTCAGTGGGCTCTTTTCCTCCCCTTTGAAAATCATCTTTAATCGAATCGTATTGTGATCACTTCTGTGCTTCCTTCCCGGAACACACTTTACAATCTGAAATAAGAATGGAGCTGGAAAATTCATCACGGATTTGTTTTGGCAAGGTGGAGTTTCAGCTTGCTTTCTCCTTGGGTCTCCTGCAGAAGTCAGAGCTGTGATGGGTCAGGCAGGAAGCAGTGCTTTATCTCATTTGGAAAAGAAAAAAGTGAAAATCAAATATATGGACCACAAACACACTTACTGATTATCTTATAATTTCAAAGACCTCATGCTTTATTTTTAACTTTAAAATAATCCTTTTAGAGACTAAGCTGGTACATGCCTTTAGTTTCAGCATTCTAAATGCAGAGACAGGTGGATCTCTGTGAGTTTGAGGCCAGCCTGGTCTACATCATGAGTTCCAGACCAACCAGGGCTGTATCGTGAGACACTGTCTCAAAACTGATTAATTAATTAAAGATAAAATTTAAGAACCTCATTTGCAAGTTGTGCTCATTGTTAGAGTATCCTTATCTGGGCCTCTTTCTGCCATAACAACTACATCTTCAGGCAGTGTTCCAAGAAGAACCCTCTTTATCCCCAATTTTATTCAGTGCCTAATGGTGTTATGGCACATGTCCAAAACTTCACCTTCCAGGCAGTAAGAAATTTCCTTGTAGCGCGCTGTGTCTCAATGGAAACTGACTTCCTGCCTCAGATATAAAGGGTGATATGTATGCAACCGGGTTAAGGAGATCATTAGAATTCCCCTACCCACGTCCCTGTGTGTTCCGAGCATGCTGGGAATGTGCTTGGCTGGAAGTGGATCAATGGTCAACATGTCTACTCAATGTTGAGGGCAAGAGAGGAAATTCCTCAATAAACCGCAGAGAGGTGTCTATAGCTTGACTGAGCCTGTAGACAACCCATGTAGAACTCAGGGGGTGCCCACAAATTCCCAGATAAATACACATTCTGAGGTCCTCACTGAGGTCTCTAGATCCTCTTCGTTAACCAGCATGGAAATGAGTCATTATTGTAGAATAAAAAGTATGTCTTGGGGTTCGGTTGTGCAGGTCAGGTAATTTAGAATACAACACTGGTCTTCAGTTGGTGTAACCCATTTGGTGTGTGTTTCGATTTCTGCTGCTGTGATAAACACTCCATCCAAAAAGAAGCTGAGGGACAGGAATAGTTCATTCCATCCTATCAGTCACAGTCTCTCTTTGGGAAGTCGAGGCATGCCGGCTTACTATTCCACACAGTATTACCTCAGGCCAAGGAACTTGTTTCATAAACAAAAAAGCCTGACAGGAACCATGAAGGAGGCTCCTTTCTTTATAGGTTCATGCTTAGCTAGCATTTTTATCCAGCCCAAGACCTCCTGAGTAGAGATAGTGCTGCCCACAGTGGGCTGGGCCCTTCTGCATCAACTAGTGATAGAAACAATCCCCCAGACATGCCCACTGACCAATCAGGTCTGAGCAATCCCTCCACTGAGATTTCCTTCTCAGATGATTCCAGGTTAATCTGTCAAGTTGACAGTTAGAACTAACTAGGACAGTGGGTTATATCAACAAGACAGTGAGTGTAGACTCTATCTGAGTGCCTTGCCTATAGCAAAGGAACTAACATATTCTTGGTTGTTCTATATTTATATAAATAAGCTTTGGATGACAATACAAAATGGTCCAAAAGCCCCAGAGTTTCAGCAGGTCCTTCTTCCTCCACATAGGAAGACAGCCATGGGTCCTATGCAAGAACTCTACCTTCCAGGTACTTTGAAATACATAATTCTCATATTTAAAGAGGCGACTACAAGAGAGGTTATGACCTACGCCTGCTTCAGCCAGCATGTGAAGGTTGAAGGAAGTAGTGTTGTGGAGCTCAGCCTCTCTGGTAAGTGATTGGCAGACAGCAGAGCTCCCAGAGGTGTCTCATAAGCAAAGATTCCGGAGTCTAAGGAAGTTAGAGAGGGCTCACCATGAATCAGATTGCACCAAGTGTCCAGTACCTATTTGCTCATGGATAGCTTTTTTTTTTTTTTTTTTTTTTTTGAGGAAAAACACAATGTCACACAGAAGCTGAGAGGAAATGGGAAATGATGAACGTTTTGTTCAATTTGGAAGAAAAGCAGAGCCTCCAGCCTGGCTTTGAAACAGAGGTGAACATGTAGCATGACCAGAGTGACCACCACCCCTGATAACTAAGTTAAAAGTCAGCTTATCTGTTCCGCCTGCCGCTGCCAATTTGAGGCTCGGGCATAGACTAGCCCGACCTCCAGAAAGCTCGAGTGCAGGAGGGGCCTTTGCTCCCGCCCAGCCACACGTCATATTTGCCGCTAATACAATACTGGCCGCTCTCGGTGTGGCGTTTCTCATTGAGGTTATGCTCTTTCACGATGAATCCGGCTTTCGCCACCTAGATTTTAATATTCATTGCGGTGCTGACACAGTGGGACAAGATCTTATTACTAGAATTCTCGAACTTCCACCAGCTTTAGGAGTAGAGAAATAGATCTCACCTGAGAACGTTCTTAATGTTATGTCAGAGCCCAATTGATCTGATGGACTTTTAATGACTTCGCTGATAAGGGAGAGTGACTTACAGCTGCTCAGGCCAGTGTGAAAAGGCTGATGGCAATTTGCATGGCCTGATGAGATCCCAAATGGGAGGAGTGGACCTTCAAGTTCAAAGAGATGCGTGCTCCCCACAGAAGTGATATGAGCTCTGTAGGGCTGGGTGCAGAAACCACCAGGCACATGTGCTCTGCGTGCCTCAACTCATCTAAACACATGCACCAAAGTTACAAAGCCCTGGAGCTGGGTAACTGACGGGCTGAAGGATTGAACACACACTCGAGTACTCAGACACCAGATGAGGAAAAAGTAGAGAGAAAAGCAAGAAACAAAGGAAGCATTTCCCCACTGCTAAGAGACAATTTAAGCTGCTAAGAGCCCCCCATGCCATCCACAGACAACATCTCTCACTTGCATTTTAAGCAACTCGGAGGTTTTAGCGGGACATTATCACCTGCAGAGCCTAGTAATGGGTAATTGAGTAGGGAAAAGGGGCCATGCATTTCTGATTAATATTTACCAAAGTCTGTGTGTGTTTTGCCTCAAACATTAATGACCTGACAGATCAAGTTGAACAAAAAGGATAGTGTGGCTTGAAAATGGGGTATTGTGCTCCTCAGAGCTGCCTCTTCTCTGCTTGGCTTATGATGAATGCCATTCTTTAATAGCAAACTGGTGTTCGTAAAGAACTTATTACGGAGACTCTGAGGAGCCAAGAATGAAGGAATGCCTGACTGGCAGCAATCAATCAGCCCCCTTTTAAACGCGGCGAACTGATCCTTCCTTCTCAAAGTAACAGTTCATGCGAAGGTCTCCAACATAAATATCTGAGTCATCAGAGCCATTACAGAGCCTGGTCCTGTTCACCAGTCCATGTTCATTTCGGGAGAAGATGACCCCCACCATTTCTAACAGAGGTTAATTATTGGCACCTGTAAAATAATGATAGCCAAATAGCAAAAGATAGCCGTGTTAGTTAAAGATTCTACATCCTTGGAGGCAGAAGTCAGATGAGAGCTGTCCTGGACAGTGCTGACCAGTGAACTGGATCAGAGCATCGAGGTACTGTGGAAGGTTCTGTTCTCAGGCATGGTTGATCCACTCTGAGGTCACACAGTACTCGGGAATGACTTGTCTTCTCTTATTCAAAAAAACCTCTATTGTGTGGTTGGTTTGGTTTTTTGAGACGGGATTTTGTGTAGCCTAGGATGGCTTCAAACTGGGTATGTTGCCCAGAATGACCTTGACCTCCAGGTCAGATCATTCTGCTTCATCTGCCAGGTGCTGGGATTACAGGTGTGTGTCAACACACACAGCTTCAAAGGCCCGCAAAGCAGGGTTTCTTCACTGTCAACCTGACACTGATATTTGGGGTCAGGCTACTCTCTACTATGGAGATTGTTCTGGGATTCCCCAGTGCAGAGATCAAGGCCTGAAAAACATAGGCAAATCTGCTAGACTTGTTCCCTAGTTCCTCACCCACCCAAATGATGCCCAGCTCCAGGGTATCCCCTCCTGAACCTTCCTGTCTGCCCAGTGGTTGAGAACGTGAACCCCGAGCTTCACTGGCTCAGTTCCTTCTCTTCCGCATGGTCGCCATGTGACCTTCAGCAAGGAACTCCCTCAGCTTCCTGTGCTTCATCTTTCCCATCTGTAGTCTATGACGGGTCCTCACGGGAACCTGTCACACAGGGTCAAAGGAGAGAAAACTGCTGTCGTGCAACACTCGAGTGACCATCACGTTTAAGGTTCTTTGATCTCTTGGATGGAAAGTCCCTGTCTCTTCCTCCTCTACAGGCATGGTTTGTGTGTCTCTTCCATCCCCTTTGTAGCATCACAGAATTCATTTTGTGAGACAAAGTTAGGGTGTGTCATGTGACTACCCCTAGACAAAGTACTGACAACTGGGGTGGGTCACTTATCATAATGAGAGCTAATGTGTGTGTGTGTGTAGACATGAGAATTCATGTGTTGCCCACATTTACCTGAGGAATTATGGTAAAGCTGAATCCTCCTCCTCCTCCTCCTCCTCCTCCTCCTCCTCCTCCTCTTCCTCTTCCTCCTTCCAGGAGCAAGGATGGAATACCAAGTGTGCCAGGCATCTTTAAACTCTCAGTTGGTGAGAACTCTCCTAATTCACTGAGGAGATACTCTCAGAACCTGTTGTTCTCTTCTGACTCCAGAGTCCTTCAGCTAAGAGGCTGTGGCTGGAGTGACTACTGGTCCTTCTTCTCCCAGCGCCTCCTCAACTCAAGAGAAGAATCCTCTTCATCAGAACGGGGACAGCATTTCCTTTGTAAATGAGAGCTTGCTTGAGTGTAGATTTCTAAGCTGATGTGGTACTCAATGCCTGTAATCCCAGCACTCAAGAGGTTGAAGCAAGATGATTGCCGTGAGTTCAAGGCCAGCAGGAATGCATGCATGCATATGTACACACATATATATGTGTGTTTCTATGTCTCAATTTTGTTCTGTTAGTTTCGAAATGTGGCATTGCAGCCTGAGAATCTGAATTTTTATCTGCATTCCTACTTGAGTTTCCAGGTACTTATTTTCAGAACTGAAGTTTAAAACAAAGTGACATGAAGCAGAGAGGCGTTTGCATGTGACGCCCGCCGCCCCTGAGTGCCTGAGCCTGCAAGTACTCCATTTTTACGAGGGGAGTAGGGCAGAGTTATTTTCCTCCTTGCTCTCTGTCATATTCCAGGTAGTGAAAATGATGTAAATGGAGGGATTTTCGTTTTTAAGTGAAATAGTTGTAGCTGCACTCCACATTCCCTAGCTCTTAAAAACAAGCCATGGGGAGCAGACGGGAGAAAAGGAGGACCAAGTTTTTACAGCCCAGCTGGAAGGGGGCATGTGTTGTGTTGAAGACAAAGGGAGGTGCAGGCAGCAACAAGCTCTGAGAATAATTTCTGGGTATCAGGAGTGGAGAGTGATTTTAGATTATGCTGTTCTGGAAGCTTCCATCACCAGGTGCACCAAAGAAGCTTCCATATGGCTTCAATATCCTGGGGAGGTTCGATGCATAGTTGAGCCTAACCCAAAGATATGAAATAATCCATTCTTGGTCTATTTCTAGATGATGAATATCTCCTCCATATCCAAGACCTATTTAATGATTAATTTGAGTTTTCCCACAGCCACGAATCTGTATCCTCAGGAGTAATGGGGCCCATGTCCGGGTGATTTATTTAGAAACAAAAGCTAGAGTCTGCTCTGCCCCTTCCCTCCACTCTGTCCGCCAGCAACCTCGTCCATCTCCTTTCTTTTCTTCCTCCACTGCCATGCTGAAGAAAGCTCTGTCTTCTGCCAGATCTTTTTAGTATCTCTTCCCCACAGGGCACTCTTAAAATGAAGCCTGGGGCTGGGGAGATGGCTCAGTGGTTAAAGCGCTTGCCTGGAAGATGAGAGAAGCTGAGTTCAAGTCCCCAGATCCTGTATAAAGCCAGATGTGGTGACATGTGTCTGTAATCCCTCCTACTGGGAGAGATAGGAGACAGAGACAGGAAAATCCCCAGAAGTTTGTGAGCCAATTACCATGGTGTTTACACAGTAGCAATCATGAGGGTCTGGAGTGAGTTGGAAGAAGAGGACTGAATCTAAGGTTGTCCACATGCGCACGCGCACACACATACACACACACACACACACACACACACACACACACACACACACACACGCACACACACCCCTGAACCTAAGGTTGTATAAACACACACTCTAATCTAAAAAACTAATCGTCAGAAGCCTTTAATTCTGTCTCTTTCTTTTCCCAACTTCTCCACATGAACATTCCCTTTTTAACAGCACATAATCAAGCACACATGTGCCCATCCATGCTACATGCAGTCTCCTAGCTTTAACATGGGAATAGACAGACTACCTTCTCCACAGGGTTTTGTAAGAGTTCAGTGAGCCTCAAACTAGGACTCTGAGAGGAACTGGCCCACAGTTCACAGCGCTGAAGTATGACTGTCTCCATCCTATGCCATCTGTCTGTCTGTCTGTCTGTCTGTCTCTGCACATATGCATCTTTACCAAGCTACCCTCTGCTCTCCCTCGTCCTTCATGGCCCATCCCCTTGGGGAGCCTTTTCCTTCTCGCCCTGTCTGCAGCTTCCCGCACTCAGTAGATCTTCAGCCCTGATGACATCATTGTGCCGTCCGTCCACTGACCTCTCCTCTGAGCTCATCGCACCTGCACGGACTGCAGTGCGGTGCGCAGCCTTTGCATGCACATGTGCACTGGCTGGCTGTGAGCAGCATTTCCCGCTTCCTATGGCATCCTCTGCGAGCACTCGGAGGCCAGTGCTCTCACTCACCTGACCGCAGTGGGAACAGAGGCACACAGCTGGTCGGCTTTGTAGGACTTGCAGAGTTGTCCCATCCCCTCCTTAGGTACAATGCACTTTCTATTTTTACCTTGATGGCCCTAGAAATGTCACGGCTCCCCAGGACTCTGTCTTTCTTGGGTTTCCATCTCGCCTCATCTCATCTTTAAACTCAGGGATCTCAAAATCACAGCCTGCAAGTAAAACCAGTCAACAGAGACGCAGTCAGAGCCTCAAACCATCCAACTACCTTAGCACACTGGGGAGGGGCTCAGTGGGTTAGACGCTTGGCAGTCAAGCATGAGGAACTGGGTTCAGATCCCCAGAACCTGTGTAAAACCAGATGTGACAGCAATGTCTGTAATCCCGGGGCTCGTGTGGAAAGATGGAGGGTGGAGACAGGAGAATCCCGGGAAGTGAGGCCAGCTAAGTAAAGAAGATGAGGGTAGTGTGATGGTGAACAAGAGACCCTGCCTCCAGCAAGGCAGAAGGCAAGGACTGATTCCAAGTGTGTCTCTCCTCTGGCTTCCACACATACAACACAGACAGACAGACAGACAGACAGACAGACACACACACACACACACACACACACACACACACGCACACACCAAAACACCTGATTTTTAAAAAAATATTTAGCTTAAAACTTTAATTATTCTCCCTAAAATTGTCTATTTCTGTTTTTTGTTTGTTTGTTTAAATCCAGAGCATCTCATCATGCTACAGCATTCTTTCCACTTACCCACGGCTAGCTGAAACTGAAAGAGGTGTAAGTCCCTGCTCCAGCCATTGCTTGGCCCCTCTGGACACCTGAGGTTGTCACTCCTGTGAGCTATCCTCAAGTTAATTAAGAGTCTACAAAACAAGGCAAGCCCATTTGGCGTGTCCCATCCCCATCCGGCCTGTATGTGGCCTGTATGACTACAGCCAACTCCCACACATATTCCCTACATCCAGCCCTCACTGGATGTTACTGGCTGTTCTGTTACTGAAGCCTTACTCTTTACTATTTAAGATGGAATTTATTATCCCGTCTTAAAGAGTGTCCACACTGAAAACTTTTTTTTTATTTACTATTTGTGTATGTGTGCACATGTCCCATGCATGCATGTGTGGAGGCCAGAGACTGACATTAGATGTCTTCCTCTATAGCGCCCTGGCTTATTTTCTAAGACAGAGTCTCTCCCTAACTTGAAGTTCACTGATTGGCTGGCCATTAAGTCCCAGGAACCCCCCATACTCTATGTGAATTGTCATACTCAGCTTTTCAAAACAATGAGGGATGGAGACATGGTTCAGTAGTTAAGTGTATTGGATGTTCTTCCAGAGGACCGGAGTGCAATTCCCAGCTCACAACTATCTGTAACTCCAGTTCTAGGGGATCCGATGCCCTCGTCTGAACTCTGCAGGCAGTGTACACCTGGCACACATACATATGTGCAAACAAAACATATCTTTTAAGTGCATGCTTAGGATTCGAACTTGGATCCTCATGCTTGTTCAGCCAGCACTCTAATCCTGAATTGGGAAATCAAAAGGAAAAGATACTATGCACCAATGCCAGTTGGGAATCACTGTCCCATGATAAAGGTCGAGTCACATGACAGGAACACACAAGCCCCAAGCTTAGCTGAGAAGTTACTGTCAGGTGATGGCTGCTTAGGGGAGGGACAGTCAGTTTTTCAGGAATGGGCTGCTCATGATGCAGAGGATGCTCACACCTGTGTACATATGGGCAGCGCTACCTGGACTCAGTAGGCTTTGTAATAATAAAAACAAGAAGAAGGACATGAAGCTGGGAAGGTGATGTGAGGAGTCCTCCAGGAGGAGTTGGAAGGGATGAATACGATAAAAATGCATTAAATGCATCTATAAAATTCTTCAAGATAAATTTAAAATATTATATAGAAATATAAAAAATTTTGTTTTTAAAAATAAGTTAATAAAATGGATTTAAAAGAGGACATTGAAAGCAAGTGAGACAGGTGAACACCCCAAATTAGGACATGAGCTAGATGGCACAGGGCGTCTGACAGAGAGGGTGGGGGATTGAGCCACAGAGAAGCCAACAGTCTTGCAGAGGAACCCTTAAAGGCAACTGAGCATCAGAGTAAAATAAAGTCAAACACATGCAAAGCCTAGCATAACATCACAGAAAGGGCTTGTGGGTCCACGTGCCTCTGAGGCTTAGGTGGACAGAGACAGTGCGGGATGTTACAGGTTGTGGGAGATGACACTTGCTCTCATTTGGGGCACACTGGGGCACAGCAGCAGACAGAGAAGCACAAGTGCCCTGGACTGTTAAGGAGAAGGGAACAGGGGAACAGAAGGTGGACCTGAGAGGCAGTTTCAAAAGCCATCCACCTATACGTGGCTTTTCAAACCCTGCAGGGAAGACAGAGGAAAATGTGGAGAAGAAGGGATAAAATAGAGCAGAAGGAGAAGAGAGCCAGGTCAGGGTAAGGAGGGGTGAAGGCCGAAGTGTAAGGTCACTGCAGGAAGTTTGGAAATCAAGGCAGGACCGAGACTTGTCCAGCAGTGTCACGTGGGTGAGGCTGTGTCTGACACAATGTCTCTACATATGACAATTAGACTTTTCAGTCAATGAATATAAACTAGGCACCTATCATTCACCAATAAATATGAAGGAAAGGGGAGCAGGGAGACCGCAGACATCCGTATGAGCTACATTTTGCTGCCATGATAAACAATTCCTAAATCTCCAGGCAAGTTTCTCTCTCAATAAGGGGCTTTCTCCCTCTAAGCCAGGACTGTAACACCCTGGCTCTGTGAAGCGTGATGATTGCTCTGGAGAGAGAAAACAGGCACCACTGGCTCCCAAGTCATCTTCTGGAACATGAAGAAGAAGGTACAAGTGAACGCTAACCCATAGCTCCAAGGGGACAGTGAGGTGAAATTCCAGCATGCCTGCAGGAGGAAGAAGAGGAATTTGCCTGGATAGCCCTGTGTCACATCCCATGTTCCACTGGGCTTCATGTAACAAAACAGAGTCACTAGAAATTAATAAGAATCTCTTCAATACATTGACTTGGCGCCTATTCTGATGAATCCATCTTCATCCCTGAGTTTTGACGGAGAGGAGGGTTGCCCTCTAGCTCATCAGTCATATCTTTTCTCTCCTTCCTTCTAATTACTCTTAGCCTTTTTATTTTCGTTCTGTTTTATGTTTATTTATTACTAGTGCAGTGTATGTATGAAATGTAGGGGTGCGCATGTGCCATCAGGTGAGCAGGGAAGTCAGAGGACCGATCTTGGGAGTCAGTCAGTTCTCAACTCCTTCTTTGCTGAGGCAGGGTTGCTTCTGTTGTTTCTGCTGTTCCACGCACCAGGCCAGCTGGTCCACAGGCATCTGAGAGCCCTCCAGACCCACCTCCCATCTTGCCGCAGGACTGTGGTGACTACAGATCAGAGCCACTGCATCTGGCTTTTCCAGTGAGTTTAAGGCCTCAAACTTGGGTCCTCAGGCTTGTGTGACAAACACATTTTGCCATCTAACCTACGTTGGTGGGCCTGACTCAGTGCATACTGTACTGTGTGTGTGGCAGTGGCCCATATGTCAGTGTGTGTGGAGGTCAAAAGACAACTCTGTGGAGTCAGTTCTCTCCTCCACCTTATGGAGGTTTCTAGAGTCTAACTCAGGGCATCAGGTTTGCACAGTAAATGTTTTGTTTTTTGTTTTTTTGTTGTTGTTTGCCCACTGAACTATCCTGCCAACCCCTACCCTCAAATTTATATTCAGATTAAAGGACATCCTAATAAGAAATTCATAACCTGGACATCAACTTTCCTCTACTGACACTGCACACATGAGTTTGAACGTAGTCTAACGTCTCTGTTCAAGACGCAGGCCTGAGAACGAGATGGGCAAGAAAGTGAGCCGCAGGACAACTTTGCAAGCCCTGCGCTGTGCAAGCTCCAGGTGTCCACACAGCCTGCGACTGTCAACAGTTTGCAATGAGGCTGAAGTGATAAACCTTCCCATCCTCTCCCTGCCAGTGAGTCAGCCTGCAGGAGTCAGGTGTCGGGGAAATGGAAAGAGGTGGTCTCCATATTCTCTCTGGCATCGTATCTTCTGTCTGTAGAGGATACGGCTTACAACAGATTAGCAGCTTGACATCTGCAGAGAAAGCCAGGAGAATGATGTTTGTCGACCTTATCAGCAATTCCTGGAGGGGAATTCTCTTACCTTCCCCTTGGCATTCCAGAATTTGTTTGTTTGTTACAGCTGCATAGTCTACTCTCCGTAGTCTGTTTCTGCTTATCTCCCCGAAATAGTTTTATGTATCTAACCATATTAAATCCACTTATTTATTGTGTGTTTATCTCTGTTTGGTGTGTTGAATGTTTATTTATAAGCCACTCATGTATCTAAAATTTACTTGATTGTTGCTTGTCTATTCCGTTTGCTGGCATGTGTCCGACGGGGCTCCGCATATATTTGCTGCATTCAGATAATAGGAGTCTCTTGGTAAACATAACTGTTTAAAAGCTCTAAAGAGAGACCCAGAATATCTACAAGGTAAATAAAGTATTCTTCTGCACCTAGAATGTGTCCTGATAATACCCAGAAAGAAAAATAAAAACAGAAACCCGTGCCCTAGAACTGACTTTGAGGGTCTGTTTGAACAATGACAAAACACGGCTTTCTATAAAAGCCAGTTAATCCTCTCTCTACCCTGTGCTCTTGATACCCCAGACTCCTCCTTTCATCACAAGTTTGTGAGTATTAGAGTTTGTGAGAGTCTACCCCGTATGGCGTCTGAACACCAATGTAAGGATCCAGTTGTGAATAGACTGTCCAATCTCACTCAACACTGACCCTTTGACACCTGGCTCAATGCATAACAGCCAAGAGTCAACTCTTCGCCTTACTTGAGTAGCTGCTGGCTTCTCAGGCCCCCCTCAGCCATGGTTCTCACTTTCCTAACCTGATTAGTTTAGCTGATACACACTTCCTTGTGTATGGTCCGTGGACAGAGATGCTCAAAACACCCAGAGCTGGATCAGGATTCAGTGAGTGCTCAGAAGCTGGACTGGGGAGCCAGACACACCTGTCATATGCCTGGTCCCCTGTCTTACCAGAGGGGAATATTTTGACACAAAAAACTCTAGCCTCTGCAGTCCCAT
>CABHPP010149939.1:37500-46485 GCA_902168425.1 Peromyscus attwateri
CAAGTCTCACAAAACACAATCAAACCTTACTCCACATCTTCTGGACAACTGATGCCGGACATATTGTCTTCCTTTGTCCCTGACACAACTCTCATCTTCTGTATCTATGTGACAAAAGTACAAGTATCAATCCATAGACCCCATCATGAGAAGGGAAAGAGATCCAAATAGTTTGCACTGAGTCTCTTTTCAAGCAATTTTCCCCCTCAGATGTCACTCCATGTAGATTGCACAGCTCAGCAGTGGGCAGAAGTATGATAATCGTTCAAAACATAATTGAAAGATTTCAAAAGTTGAGCTGGAAGCATTTCTGTCTGAGTTTATTGCAACTGTTTTGTGTCTGGGGGAAAAAAGTTTATGAAAGTTCTGTGACAAGAAAGATAAATTATGGAACCATAAGAACCAGAAAATAAATGGATCCCAGAGTCTGTCAAACAGGGCAGCGATGAGAACATATAATTTTAGAACAAAAAAAAGGTAACTAAATTTGAAAAATTGCATTAGTGTATCATTTTCTGTATATGAGCCATTAGAGGGAAAAAGTGGAAATTACACCCTGTAACAAAGTAAAAATGTTTTCAGTGTTTAAAGGTAATTTTGTAATACTGCTACTATTACTTAAACTCTTGCCTCTTATAAAAACCCGAAGACGGGACCCCTGGTGATATTACCTGTGTCTTAGGCAAAGAGCAACGATTTGAATTCCATTCAAATACATTTGTATTTTGCCGAGTGCTATCAAGCCCCGAGTTGCATAATTTGCCACATAAGTGAAATAGATACTTTTCTTCTACACATTTATCACTCTCCTGTGGGCTTCATTACTGACAATCAAATCATAGGAGATGTGCGAAATTGCTGGGATGCTCCTATTTGCTCATGATGCTTGATACAAATAGTTCTTCGCAAATGGCTTCCCCTTTTTTTATTTGCCTCCATACATTTTTGCTACCTTTTCAGAATCTTACTAAAGTTCCAGAGATGGAATTTTTGATTTTCTTGCCCCCCCCTCCTTAGCAAATCGGTGGGACTCCTTGGAAAACAAATATTTCTATTTGGGGAAAAATTAAAAATACTTCAGACAGATGGAGTTGGCATTGTTTACAAGTAAATCTCGGGCTGTTGTTCCCTAGTTGTGTGTATGCATGTGCAGTATTCATAGGTGGTGGTGAGTGGATAGATCCTATTTTAGGTTGGTGTGTGTGTGTGTGTGTGTGTGTGTGTGTGTGTGTGTGTGTGTACATGCACAGGTACACACATGTTGAGGAGTTCGTGTGTGCATGTGGAGGTCGTTGATGAGCATTAATGGTTTTTCTCAACTCGCCTTAGTTTTTAGGACATGTCTCTTACTGGAGTGCATCACATTGGCCTGACTCTCTGCACAGCAAGCCCCAGGGACCCTCCTGCCTTCTCCCTTCCAGCCTTAAGGTCACAGGTGCACACTGCCATCATGTATAGATCTTCAAAATATGGCTGCCGGGGATCAGCTCAGACGTGTATGGCAGCTGCCTTACTGACTGAGCCCCTCACAGCCCACTGCTAACCCATCAGACCTGAGGCCATGCAATAAATGCCGGAACTGAGTTGTGGGTAAGCTGATAGCACTGTCTTTGCAACGCTTTTCCTTTTTCACAGCATCGATGTTGAGGAGTTCTAGAAATTAACAGCTTTGGGAACAGGGACAGCGACACCAAGCAATTGGCCTTGTGCCTTTTTATTGGCCAGGCTGCAGGGAGCAGTGGGGCCTGTGTTAAACTGAAATGGTGCTGTCCATAGAGGAAGCAGCCGCTGCCAGCCCGGTGTGATGTGACCATGTGGGAAGTCGCTTCCATCCCTTTTATTCCCCTCCAAGAGAAACCAGAAGTTTGCGTCCGTTTTAGTGTGGGATAGATATCCTCTGGTTTTAAAGAGCCGACAATGTTTTAATTACACAAACCCCGAACAAGCTGAAGAAAATTCATCCCCAAGCAGACACAGGAGGATGGCCGGGGATAACTGCTCGGCATGGGTCTTCTGTGCGCATCTGGAGGGAACCAAGGCATTGTGCTTTCATTTCCCAGGCTTCTAGTTCATCACTATGTTTAGCAAGCTGAGCAGAACACTAGACTCCTAATCTATGGTGGAGTCTTCTTCCCAGAAAGTTGAGCCAGCAGCCCACAGAGGATGCCAAGGTGTCTGAAGGGGAAAGAAGCACATCTCTCTGGAACCTATTGAGTCCATGACAAGTAGGCCATGATGCCCTCTGGGGCCGCTGGGTCAGGCTGTGAGCAGACATGATCTGGGCCAGGTTGTGAGCCTGCATGGTCTGGGGACAGCCACCTCAGTGCAGCCCTGGGGTGCTGACTTCTGTTGGCTGGTCAGTCTTACCCAATCTCCCTTCCCATCTCTAACCACAGGTAAAATCTCCTTCCCACTTGGTGTGGCGAGCAAGGAGGGAAGGCTCCCACTCCAACCTCAAATCTGGCCAAGTCACTGTTTCTCATCCTACTGCCAACCTGCCAACCTTCTGGGTTTCACTAGAGCCATCTTCTTCTGGAGACAAGAGCCAGGGACAATGCAGGCTGTTTCTGCCTTCTAGTCCTGAGTCAACGACCACAGCTGGTCACTGTAGGAAAGGCTTAGCAACAAAGGGCAGATTGTCTTCACAGGAAGATTCCAGCATCTCAAGTCACTTCTGTCTATTTCATACCAGATCTGTGTTGAGGTCTTCTCAGGTGCTACATTTCTTTTTTTTTTTTCAAATAAATTTGTGTGTGTGTGTGTGTGTGTGTGTGTGTGTGTGTGTGTGTGTGTTCAAATTATTTTATTCAGAGGCTTGAGAATGGGAAGAGCTAAAGAGGTCCATGTGATTTTATGCCCTCTGTAGGGCAGATCTCCCCGTCCTCCCCATTGCAAGAACCCCAGAGCAATTTATTTGAAAGAAATGTTATCAATATCAGTTATCTGTTGTCAGGAAAATGCTGTGTAACAAACATCCCCAAACCTCAGTGATGTAAAGCAGGAAGTATTTCTTCAGCTCTGTAGTCTGTTGGAAGTCCAGCTGGTCTGGTCTACTCTGGGCTGGGGTAGACTGGGCTGGGCTGGAGTAGGCTGGGCTGGACTAGACTCAAGTGGTTTCATTCAGAAATCTGTAAGTGAGCTTCCAGGTCAGTTACAAGGCTCTGCTAATCTGGGCTGGGGTCCCTGGCATGTTTGTAAAATGATGAGCTGTTAGCTGTATGAGGCTAGCCTCAGTGAGGATGGATAGGACAGCATGACCCTGAGCCAGGCATCTCTCATCATGGGGCCGCCTAGCCCAGACATTATTTTACCATGTAGCAATGGCAGCAAGTCAGATTTCTGTTTCCCATGTGCTGACATTCCAATTGACAGAATGTCACATGTCACACGGAGCAGGAGAAGGGGATGACACATTAGAGTTAAGCAGCAGAGGGAACAGATGGGGAGGGCAGAAATATGGAGGCCCACAACGCAACTGGCCACTCCACGGACCTGAAGCTCAGAGGAGGGAGCATTTCAAACAGGGCCAAAGAAGGCTAGAGCAGAGGTCGAGACTTGAGCCCACACTTTCCCTTGCAAGTCTATGACCCCAAAGCTGCCCTTGGAAGTGCAAAAGCCCCCCACTTTCAAAGTTTTAAAGGGGAGCTATGAGAAAGATTTCCTGTGTCGAGGCAACATCTTCAGGCCAAACAGCCCATTTAATACGGTTGGTAGGGAAAGCCAGCTTCAAGCCAAACACTCAAATTTCTGCTGACCACACGCGTTCATCTTCATGGTCTCTTCGCCCCTGTTGGCAGAGCTTGGCGGACTCAGCTCCTTCTTTGCATCTCCCCATGCTTCCCTGGGAGGCAGCTCACGGGAAGACAGGGCTGTGTGCCACAGCCTTACTGGCCATGTGACCTTCCTTGGCTGCGTCACCAACCCCTGTGAGCCTGCTCTGCTCTTCATAGGTAAAGAAGAGGACAGCTAGTGATGAAGATGAGATGAAGTTGACATGTGTGAAGCTTTAGTGGTGCCTGACATGTGGCAAAAGCGGTTTAGGCGTGCTCACTTGTTTGCTTCATTCATTCATTCATTCATTCATTTGAGACAAGATCTTAGTATGTAGGCCTGGCTAGTCTGTAATTTGCTATGTAGATCAGGCTGCCCTTGAACTTATGGTGATCACCCTGCTTCTGCCTGCTGAGTGCTATGTGAGTGTTTTAGTTGCATGTCTGACTGTGTACCATGTGTGAACATGGTGTCCCCAGAGGTCAGCGGAGAGCTTCAGAAATAATGGAACTGGAGTTATGGGCAGTTGTGACCCACCACATGGGTGCTGGGAATCCATGCCCTGTCCTCTGCAAAGACAAGTGCTGTTGACTTCTGAGCTATCCCTTCATCATTTCCTGCACGTATAATCAGAGAAACACTAAACTTCAAGTAAAGGTTGGCAAGAACCAGATTCTAGGGCTTGTGTTTGCTTTCCGAATGTTTCTAGAGAATGGCTGAAACCATAAAACTCTTGAGGTCTACGAGCCTGTGTTCTTATTCCCACAGCAGGTTCACTTAAAACCATTCGAACCTCCAGGCACAAGAGCTCTGCCTCGTGAAAGCCTCCTCATAGTACACACTCAGGGATCAGAAATGGCGCCGTGGCATCTACAACAAGACCAGTTGCCATGAGGCATCCATCCTCAGTATGGGAGGGAGGCGCTGTGAGTGCCCCTGATGTGATGCCCTTCATGAAAAAAGGTTGTGGTTGAGACTGTGCCAGGGAGAAGTGATGAAAGCAGGGTAAGCAGGGTAAGCAGGGTACCACTGACCTCAAAAAAAAAAAATAGCTGTTGTCACAGGACAGAGATGCTGGATATTTGTGGGTTTGTGCAGAAATATATTTGTTAGTGAAATGGGGCTTACTTGGGAGTGTGTAGAGGTGAATTATTTGTCAGACGGCTGGAGGAGGTTTATGCAATATAGTGTTATTGAGCAGGGCTATTAACAGAGTGAATCGCTATTGTGACATGCCTTTAAATTGTTTTTAGTGTCCACAAAGGTGTCATTCTGCAGCTGGCAGGGTTAGTAACAGAGTTGTATTTTTGGTGGACAGCAGTAGATCTCAAAACAAAATAGCATATTTTACAAAAAAAAAATGTAAAATATGGTCAAAGCCCGAAGTCTGCAGACAGCAGGGTCTGGGATAGTCATCTGTAGCTGCTTGACAAGTACCCCAAAACTCTGCATAAGCTTGCTGATCCCCACCAGGCAGAAGTAAGGCTGACACTCGGAAATTCTCCTAGAAGAGAAAGCAAAAGAAATAAGATGCAGAGACACACTGAAGCCTGGGGATGCTTCCAGAATGTCCTGCCCTGTTTGTGAATCCATCCTTGACTTGTAGCAGAGAGAATGGTTCAATAATTACTTAATGAAGAAAGAAAAAATTTAAAGAAAGAGAAAAGAGAAGAGAAGTGGGAAATGATTTAACCAACTAAGCCTTAGTGGTGTAGGTGTGTGTGTGTGTGTGTGTGTGTGTGTGTGTGTGCCAATGTGTGCTCGTATGTGTGTCTGTGTGTGTGACTGAGTATATGTATGTACTTCTGTGTGTTTCTATGTATGCTTGGAATATATATATATATATATATATATTCCAATGTATATAAATGTGTGTCTGTGTGCATATGTGTATCTCTGTGTGTGTTTCCATATGTTCTTGTTTGTGCGTGTACCTTTGCGAGCCTGTGGATGTGTCTGTGTAGATCTATTTATTCATGTTTTTATTCAGGAGTCTATATTTACTGAGTACATAATAACCTGTAAGTGCTAGTCCGGCAGTAAGCTAGGTATTGAAAATATATGTTCACGGAGAATGAAAAGGAGCTCACATTGTAGACGTCCCTCTGAGGTATAACGTACACCCAATGAAGACATGCAGAGACCATGACAGAGACAAGGAATCAAATGGACTTGCTGCAAGATCCCACTAAACACGACAGAGAAGATGCTGCAGTGAGCTAGAGAAGCCAGACGAGAAGGGGACTGCTTAGATACGGTGGAAGCTTCAATGCAGAGACTATGGAGGACAAGAGACCAGACCGAGCACAAAGAGACCAGAGGATAGTGTCACTTCTGGACTTCCCCCATGGACCGTGATTTACTGTTATTATTAGGACATGTACACACACACGCACACGCACATTCAGTCATGCACATGCACATGGGAAGATCAATATTTGAAGCCCAAGGTCAGCCTTCCTCCTGCCTAATACAGATGAGGCAGATGCTCCCACCTATGGGCCGCTGCTGAGGCGATCCTGGCCCACCCCATGGCTGACTCTGTCTCCCGGCACCTCTGTGTTTTGGTCTTCGGTTCATGGGTTCTCCTTGTATGTCAGCAACCCCGTGTCAACCGTTTCTGAAAAGCCCAATGATATCTTAAACTCGCTTCTCAGAACGGAAGCAGAACTGGTCACTACAAAAGACTAATAGTGGGATTGAGAGGTAGCTCGCTGGGCTAGCTAGAGCGCTTGCCAGCCTGCGGACCTGAATTTCAATCTCCAGCACCCATGCAGAAAGCCAGCCAGGTGAATTCCATGCACTCACTGGCCAGCCAGACAAGCCCAGACAGCCAGCTTCCAGTTCAATGAGAGACCCCATTACAAGGCAGTAAGGCGGAAGTCCGTAGGTGACAATTGATGTCTTACTCTGACCTCTGCATGTGTATGCAAGGCTCACATGCCAGCACACGCATGTGTATGTAATACACACACACACACACACACACACACACACACACACACACACACACACACGAATAGAAGCCAGTATATGTAAGGTAGATGATTTTAATTTATTACCAAAGAATATAGGTTAATCATCAAAGTATTTGGGCTGTTGAGTCATTAATAGTCATGTTTCTAGTTAATTCTTATCAGAAGTAAACACACACATTTAGTTTTCTGCATTGATGCTCCATATGTTCACATATTGTGTAGTTAGGAGTTTCTCAATAGGAATGTTAATATGCAAAAATGAAAAACTTAGAATATGTGTCATAGATAAACTCCTTGACAGAGCTGAAAGGAAAGATTCAGGCCACACTGGCTTGTGTCCCATTGGCCATCTTGGATCAAAAGGAAAAGAAAAAGAGTTACAGGAGTGGACAAAATCCAAGGTCACTCCCCCCCCCCCCTCAGCGTTAACTGGTCTCCCAGTGGTGACTTTAGGTGCTGGAGTAATTCTGACCTCAGTTGACTCAGGCCTTCCACCTCTCATGGTGGACAGAGACCAAACTGTAGCAATCAAACACGGGCTCTGCATCCAGAGACCCGAGTTCTAATCTCAAGTCAGCCACATCGAGCTGTGTGATTTCAGGTAAGGGTCTTGGAGCCTCCGAGCCTCCTCCTTAGTCAGTGCCTGTGAGAGGGGTGGGGGTCCATCACGCTTTCTGAGGGGCTTGTGCTATCACCAGATGAGGCCCGGGTAGAGCAGGGAAGCCTACTAACAGTGACTCACAGCCTCACTCGCAACAGCCATGATTCCACTCTACCTATTTGCCTTCCAAAGAGGAGGGGGGGAAAGAATATGAGGGAAAGAAAAACCAGACGACACAGTTTATAATGATGACGTCAGAGATATCCTCCCCACCCCCAAACATGTTGGGTTATTATGTGCTTTTATTCTTGTATGTGTGAGGCGCAAGAGAGTCACGGGGCACCTGTGTTCACGCCTCTCCCATCTTAGATTACAAGTTTGGCGACAATAAATCAGTGAAGGAAAAGTGATAAATAATGCCCGCTGACAATGTGATCATGTTTATTAAGAAGCAACGGCCTTGTCGTCTTCATTTTCTTCTCCAGTGATTCCCCTCTCCAAGGGCTTGTTCCGCAGGGACGCCCTGCGTTTTAGCTGGAGGCCATTTTCTAATTCTTGCCTGAAAAAAAAGGAGGGGGGGGGTAAAGCACCTGCTTTGCAAAAGTAAGTTAAAAGCTGAATTGGGTCCTCTGGTAACGCTGGCATCAAGTTTCACCCATCATGAGGCTCGGCATCTCAACTTGGAAGTTGGGGGAACGAAGTGACCCAGTCCCTTCTGTGTGTGTTTTCCCGGCCTCTGTTCCTGCCCGGGTCTACACAAAAGACTCTTTCAGCTTGAAGAAGGGAAGGTTGCCATGACAGCTTCTGGGGTCCAGCCTTGTCTCCCTCCCCAAGAAAGTAACGATAAATCAGACCTGAGCAGGGATGTTCCCTTGTTCTCAGGGGGCCTTCCCTTACACCGGTTGCCTATTCCCTGCACTCAGACAAAGGGCTTCACTTTCCAAGTGCTGCTCATACGTTAAAATGGGGTTCGCATGCCTCATTTTAACTTGTGTGCTTCTTTTGGACCCTGGTTAATCTTCGTTTGCAACTGAAGGAATTCTCCTCAACCCAGGTCTCCCAGAACCGGAAGTCCTCTCCACGTCTTTTCTTCCCTTCACAGTGTCCTATGCTCACTGCTCGACTTGACTTAGCTGTGTGAGGGGGGTGTGTGTAGGCATGTGTGCGTGCATGTGTGCATGCATGCGTGTGTGTGTGTGTGTGTGTGTGTGTGTGTGTGTGTACATACCACAGCTGTGTGTGTGAGCGTGTGTGTGTGCCCACGTACACACTGGAACGCTTCAGCAGGAGCCCCAAGTCCGACATGCTGAGAAAATTCACTAAATACTAAGTGGCTGGGGTCAGCTCAGTGTGCTTTTGTTTAGCACGTGCTTAGCTTGGGTTCAATCCTCAGGGCCGAAGCAAACAAAACACATGAACGGCTTCACTGCAGAATCCGTGTTGAATGAGTTTATCATGACACAAAATGTTCATTAGGCTTTCCTCTTCACTCTGATTTACCACTGAAACTTATTTCAACTCTATTTGGGGGCTTATTGCCCTTCATTCTACTTCTTGTTGGATCTCTCAAGTTTACTCCCTCCTTCCCTCCTCCTCCCTCCCTCCCCTCCCTCCCTCATCTCCACAAAAGATGCA
>CABHPP010149940.1:23540-45552 GCA_902168425.1 Peromyscus attwateri
ACCTCCCAAGGGCTAGGATTAAAAACATGCATCACTATGCCTGGCTCTGTCAGAATTCTTTTGTTTTGTTTTGTTTTGTTTTGTTTTGTTTTGTTTTGTTTTGGAGACAGGCTTTCTCTGTGTAGCCCTAGCTGTCCTGGACTCACTCTATAGATCAGGCTGAACTTCAACTCAGAGATCCACTTGACTCTGCCTCCCAAGTGTGGTGATTAAAGGTATATGCCACCACTACCCAGCTTTGTGTCAGAATTCTTGATGCTCAGCTGGCAAGAGAATTGAACTAGACTCCAGAGTGAGAGGCTCCTTGTTCACATTCCCTTAATTTTCCTTTATTTTTCCTGCCTTATCTCTGCCCATGAAGACCCTAACCAATGATGAGTACATGGCTGAAATGGTTTTGTGTTGTATGACTGTCCTGAGGAAATATGAACAAATATCTATTCACCCTGGATAAAGAATGACACACTAAAGAAATAATTCCATCCAAGTCTACCTTAGTGAGCCAGTGAGTTTACTGGGGCTACATATATACATACATACATGTCTTTGAGCATGGAGGACTCAAAGACAGCTATATTGCTACAAAGCTCACCACAGCATACATGACAACTCCTGAAAGCTGCAACCCTGAGGCTCTCTGTACAGCTTGCAGGCAGCTCAGCCAGTTGGAGGGTCTCCTTTTCCCAGCAAATGGTTGCTGCTTATATAACTTTGAAAAAAGGAACTGTGGGTCTTGTAAGTTTTAGGAACTTCCTAAGATTTGTAAGTTGTTCCAGAGGTTTTAGGTGCCTCCTTCAATTCCAAGGAAATAGGTACACATCTGGGTTGTATTGATAAATTATAATGTGCTGTTTAAGCCTGGAAGCCAGGAGGGTCAGTATATTCTAATATCCTTCAAGAACCTGTGACTCAGAAGATAAATGATTTCCAACAGAGGTTACTATTGTTGATCCCATAATATAAAAATGCCTGCAGTGGAAAAGAGAGCAGAAGTTCATCCACGCCAAAAAACGCTCTGCTCTGCCCAGAACTCTCCATCAGAAACTCAAGCTGATGGTTTCAAGGCTTCCCCAGCCATTTCTGCTAGTTGACTCTAAGTACCAATTCTATGATGTTACCGTCCTGCTCTTATCTCGTCTTGTACTTGGAAGCCTCCCCCAAGGGGACACTGTGCTCTTCTCCACTAGGGACTCTCATTCAGGAACTCCAGAAGACTCCTTCAACTGGTTTCCCCAGGCAATTTCTGCTGGAGCTTTCAAACCTTGGTTTGATCATATTGCCTTCTGTTGCTATCAGTTGGGCTACTCTAGTCTTTCTGTGGGATGGTGTAGGCGCCTGATTTGATGTTTTGCAGTCTGTCTGCTGCTTCTACCTGTCTGCTCCTTGTTATTTGTTCTTTTACTTTTGCTTGCTTAATAAATTACTTAATAAATGTATCCATTCAAATCTGAAAACATGATTGTCATAGACAATGTTCTGAACAGAACACATGTTTCAATTTACTGTGTGCTCTAGTTTCATTCTGTTGCTGTGACAACTGTCACACCCAAAAACAGCCTAGGGAGGAAATTCTACAGTTGCCTTACACAGATCACAGATCACCATTGAGGGAAGTCGGGCAGGAAATTAAGCCCCTCACTGTGCGATTCTAGGCAGGTGCTCTACCACTGAGCCACACCCCAGCCCCTCACTGGGGGACTCTAGGCAGGTGCTCTACCACTGAGCCACACCCTAAACCCCCCTCCCCGGGATTCTAGGCAGGGGTTCTACCACAGAGTCATGCCCAAAGTCAGTAAAATCTTCAGAGCACAGGAGAATTTGTGGGAAGTATCTGCTCATCCATCCAATGACACTCTAAACTCTCCTGAATGCTGGTCATTCTATTAAACAGTACAGGGAGGTTTTGAATATTTTGAAGAGTAAGTGAGAACTTAAAGAACATCAGGAAAAGCCAGGCAGTGGTGGCACACACCTTTAATCCCAGCACTCAGGAGGCAGAGTCAAGTGGATCTCTGCGAGTTCGAGGCCAGCCTGGTCTAGAGCGAGATCCAGGACAGGCACCAAAACCACACAGAGAAACCCTGTCTCAAAAAGAAAAAAAGAAAAAAAAAACAGGAAAGCTATGATTCAATCTTTAGCTCCAAAAACATCTTAGATTTTAGATACTGATATCAATTAAGCAATTATTCCTTAAGTAAGTACTGAATGGGGGCGCTCCACTCAGAGACTGATGTGAACTGAACATTGTGGCTCACATCATAATCCCAGCATTTGAGAAGCAGAGGCAGAAAAATCATGAGTTCAAGGCAAGCCTGGGTTTCATAGTAAGAATTTGCCTCAAAAAGGAGGAGATGAACTGGGAAGATGGCTCTGTGGATTAGAAAGTGTACTTGCTGTGGAAGCATGTGGATCCGAGTTCAAATCCTCAGCACCCATGTAAAAGCTGGGTGTGTCCACACACATCCACCCACAAACCCAACGCTGTCGGGGGTGGAGACAGAAGGACCACTGGAACTTGCCAGCCGCCATCCTAGCTCCAGGTTCAGTGAGAGACCCTGTCTTGAGGGAATATGGTAGAAACTGGTGGAACAGTTTCTGTCTTGGAGAACACCCAATGTCTTCCTCTGGCTTCCATGCACACAAGAACGCACACACATACATACACACACACACACACACACACACACACACACAAAGACAGAAACAAACAAAAAAATGCTGGGCCTGCTGGCTGGGTGGAAGCAGGGAAATTTATTACTATCCCAGAATTCACACTGAACTCCTGGGTGAATTAATAATAATAACAATAATAATAATTTCAACAATTGCAGAGCTTGCAGTCGCTGAGCTGGGTACGAAATGCCCTTTATTTCATTGCCTTCCTTATTATTCCCCAATCACCAGTAAAGAAACTGAAGCGCACAGAATTTAAGGATTCGTGACTCCCAGAAGCTCTTTCCAATTGATGAGTAATTTTTCTAATGTTCAGAAACATTTTGGAATATTCGGACTCATGATGGCCTCTTTCCTCTTGGCTGTTGGTCCACCCGGATCTGACATGCCCCTCCCCCACCCCAGTGAAGTCCCAAGACATGAAAGGTCAAACAGAATATTGGATAATAGTCGCACGTTTCCTCTTGGGCTGCTGATAATAAATGAATAATTTTTTTTAAATTAAAACTCTTGCCAAGGTCACACAACTTCTAAGTGGCAAAACCGAGCCTCGGCCCTATGCCGCTCAGATCCACAGCCTGTCCTCTTGACCATGACATTTTCCAAATTAATCACATAAAGATAGTTTGCTGCAGCCAGGAACCTGAGCTCACTCCAATTAGCAAGGAAAGAATTGTAGGTTCTGACTTCACGCTCTCCACCCAGCTCCTGGGTCAGGTTGCCATGTTGTAGGCTAATACTTTTTTAAAAATAATTAGTCTCATTTTTTTCTTTCTTTCTTTGTCTGTGAAAGGGTGGGTGGTGTTATGCATGTGTGTATGTGTGTGGGTAGGTGAGCTCACCCATGAAGGTATATGTGAAAGCCAGGGGTCAACATCTGGTCTCTTCCTCAGTTGCTCTCCATGTTATTGTTTGAGTCAGGGTTCCCATTGAACCTGGAGCTCACCATTTAAGCTAGACTGGCTGCAAGTGAGCCTCAAAATCCTCCTGTTTCTGCCTCGTCTCCCCAGTCCTAGGGTGACAAGTACGCACCTCCACAGCCAGCTCTTCGTGGAGATTGAAGCTCAGGTCTAGGGGGTGGGGCAAGGTAGTATGAAGGGAGGGAAGAAAGATGGATTTGATGGTCCTGTGGTGGTTTGAATGATGTCCTCAAAGTCTCAGGCATTCAAATGATTGGTCCCAGTTGGGGGTGCTGTTTGGGAGGCTTAGGAGGTGTGGAAGTGTGTCAGTGGGGTTGGGCTTTAAGAGTTAAAAGACTCACACCATGTCTCCTGCACTATCTTGGAGTTCAAAATGTGAGCCCTCAGCTTCCTGTTTCTGTTGCCATGGCTTCGTTTTGCCATCACGGACTCTGCTGGAACTATAAGCCCAAATAAATTCCTTCTTCTGTAAATTGCCTTGGTCATGGTGTTTCATTCCAACAACTGAAAAGCAACTAATATAGTCAACTTCACATAATGAGGAATCACATGAGGAGTCTTGGAATTGTCTAGATTAGCTTGGGCTGTGAGGTGTGTCTGGGGGAAGTGTCTTTTTTTTAATAACTTTTTCACAGATTTATTTATTTTATGTATGTGGTGATCTATCTGCATGTACACCTGTGTGCCAGAAGAGGACATGAGATCTCATTACAAATGGCTGTGAGCCACCACGTGGTGGCTGGGAATTGAACCCGGGACCTCTGGAAGAGCTGCCAATGCTCTTAACTGCTGAGCCATCTCTCCCGGAGGAGGTGTCTTAATTGGGTTGTTGAGGTGGAAAACCCACTCACCTCTATTGATGTGGGAGCACCATGTCACAGCTGTGCCTGAACTGCGTGCAAGGGAGAAGGGGAGGGAGTCCCAGCATGCATGCTCTCGTTTCCTCAGAGCTCGACTGTGGGTGTGTTGTGACTAGCCACTTCAAGTTCCCACCACCTTGACGCCCCCACAGTTATGGACTGTAACTTAGAACTGGGAGCCAAATAAACCCTCTCTCCTAGAAGTAGCTTCATTGGGGTATCTTATCACAGCAACAAAGAAGAAATGAAAACTCTCATGGTTTCTTTCAGATGCCATATGATGCAGATAGAGATGCTCTGTGTGTGTGTGTGTGTGTGTGTGTGTGTGTGTGTGTGTGTACCTATAGATGACACATCTGTACAAATGGATGATATAGACATGACATAGAAGCAGGAAGGGAACTATTTCAGAGCAGGAAGGGGACCAGCTGCAGGAGGAGGAGAAAAAGAGAAGGGCGTGAAGGTGAGTATGGGGACATTATAATGATATATGTATGAAAATGTCATCGTGAAACCCATAACTCTTTAAGTGTGGCTTTTCTCTGGGGGTGAAATTTTCCTGATGTGTGTTAGGTTCTGGGTTCTACTGAGGGGAGAGGGGAGGAAGGAAGAGAGGGAAGACATGAAGGGACTAGGAAAAGGGAAGGACGGAGAAGAAAATGTAGGTACAAATAAATAAAGGAAGAGGAAATAAAAGATCGAGGAAGAAACGGGAAGGTGGAGGAAGGGAGTGGAAGAGAGAGGTGAGAAAGGAGAAGAGAGGGGGCCCCTCCAGACTGTGACTCCTTCCGGTATCATGATGGCTTGAACAGAAAGTATGTTGAATATTTGGTCTCCAGGAGGCAGTGCTGTTTTGGAAAGTGATGGAAACTTCAAAGGATGTAGGACCTCCTTGGAGAAAGCAGGTCACACATACACAAACAAAAGTCACATTGGCGGGTGTGATGGCACTGTAATTCCAGCACTTAGATGTTGAGGCAGAAGGATTACAAGTTTGATGCCAGCCTGGCCTACACAGCAAGACTCTAGAGACCCCTCAGAAAATAAATAGCAAATAAAAAACATAGAAATACATTCCCCGAAAGAGTGAATTTCACTAGATGTAAAGTATACCTCATTAAAACTGACACATATTAAAATAAAAGAGAAACCATTCTTTTTGAACACAGTCTCTATTCTAGTTTCGCTTCTGTTGCTGTGATAGAAACACCCAGAGCAGGGACTGGAGAGAGATCTCAGTGGTGAAGAACGCACATCGCTCCTGCAGAACTCCAGTTCAGTTCCCAGCACCCACACTTGGCAGCTCACAACCATCTGTAACTCCAGTTCCAAGAGGTCCAACAACCTCTTCTGGCCTCCACAGGCACTGCACACATGTGGCACACCATGAGGTATATACACACATGCACACACACTTAAAAATAAATCTTAAAAAAAAAAAAAAAAACTTGAAGCCACCCTGACCAAAAGCAACACAGGAAAGAAAGGGGCTTATTCAGCTTACAGTTCCAGGTTACAGCCCCTTACCAATGGGAAGTGAAGGCAGGATCTTAAAACATTCCATCCACAATCAAGAGCAGGGAGCATAAACTCGTGGATTCTCTCCTTTTCCATTTCCCGATCACTCTGTCCACCAATTTTCTTTTGCCTTCCCCCTCAGGGTAGCTTCCCCTCTCTTTCCCTGACAGCCTCCAGACTCTAATTATTCCATCCTTTCAGCGTCTGTGTTTATTTCTAAGATATTTGCCCATGTGCTTGCCACATAACACTTGAATTCCCAGTTCCCTGATCACAGATTTTACAATCCTCCAGTGTGAAGAGTATCTTCTATTTTGGTAATGCTTCTTTTTATTCTCTGTCTGATGTATAAAGGGGTATTTATGCAGGCATTTTTATATCCCTGTGAGGTAGTTAGGGAAGGAAAAAGGAATTTTTTCCAGATGGAAAAATACCTAGACATTAACGTGGTGCAGTGTGCTGGCTGCGGGTGTGGAAAACAACCAAAATTGAGAATGTGGTAAGTGTACCATGTGTAACTGCTGCAACTATGGGATCTCTCTGAGTATCAAATGCAATCACATGGTGTACCCACCCCCCAGGGACAGGTTCCAGGCCAGTACCTACCCCACCACCCCTTCAGATGACTCTGAGTCCAAGCCAGAAAACATGGCAACACGGTGCATTCTCTCTAGAAACATATGCCTTCTGGGTTGTTGGATTTGTCCAACATTCCTGGCAGACATTTCCACAAAATACATCATGCCCATGTCATTGCGCATGTCACAGAGCACTCTCCACAGAGCTCAAACTTCCCCTCCAGGGAGAAGAAGGGGAGGTTTCTGAGACTCTGGAAGTGAACAAATGTCACATGTCTGGAAAAGCCAGAGCTTCTAAGATTCTCAGGAGCCCCTCCCCAGGCTCTGGAAACACTAAACAATTGCTAGAGGAGACTGTGACCAGCCACACTGGGAAGGGGAGAATCTCAGCCCATCACGTAAAGAACTCAGGGTTGTGGCTGTCACTCTGTGATATGCCACTGTATTTGAATCATTCCTGCTCCTCTGAGTAACCCTGTTAGTAACCCAATCAATCCCCCAAGTTGTGGTGATATATTACTTGCCTGGAGATCAGAGGAAAAAGCCAGCCACAACACAGAAGCCATGCAATGTTAGCACACGCCTTTAATCCTATCACTCAGGAGGCAGGATCTCTGTATGTTCAAGGCCACACTGGAAACAGAGCCAGATGTGGTGGCACATGCCTTAATTCCAACACTAGTTAACCATGGGGGTCTGGCTGTCTGTACAGACAGACAGAAAGTGACAGAGCTGTGTATGAAGAGGAAGTGATGTAACTGAACAGAGAGAGCAAATCTGATGGCAGAACAGCAAGGCATCTAGGCGTGGGTAGACAGGAAGTAACTCGCATTTGGAAGCTGCAGAGTTGGTGAGGTAAGGTTAGCTGTGGCTTTCCCCATTTCCCTGATCTCTCCCAGGCTTTCACCCATATATCTAGCTCCATGTTTTTTATTTAATAAGACCATTTAGAAATTCGTCTACACCAAGATGGGCTTTGTAATCATTACTTTGCTTTGCTGCTGGTTCCCTATCTGAGATGAATAGGTGTGTGTGTGTGTGTGTGTGTGTGTGTGTGTGTGTGTGTGTTCACAGGACAGAAGCTAGAGGACCACTCTAGTGTCTTTCCTCAGGCTCGGCAGTCACTTCACTAGTAGAACATGGTCCCCTGAACAAAATAGCTGCCATCTTCATTAGATCAGAGGTTTCTACTTGCTAGAGATCATCAGGATTCTTTCAACTGCTGACATTCTCTCTAGGGAGGACCATTGGTCAGTCACTGAGGCTCCAGATGACCCCCTAGATATTTGTATACAATTCTATGGCACTCGCACATAGCCTCAGAGTCTCAGGAGGTGCTAGAGTCTGGTGGGGGCTAATTGGATGGGGGGGGTTCCATCTATGAGGATATTGGGCAGCCATCATCCATGCTGAGTGAAGACTTCCCCGTGAGGCTGCACTGAGGTCCCCTACGCTCCTGCCAATAGCCCCTCACCCATGCTCTGTAAGTAAGGCTGATCGGTTCCCCGGGGTGAACTTCGGTGAACTGTACTTTGGTTTATCGTTGGGAAGTTAGGAGGAAGGGTTGGCTGTTGTTTACAGCTCCCCAGGGAGGCAATTCTCTAGACACATTTTGTGCTATCTCCCCCCACCTCCTCCATTAGTTCTTCTTAAAATAGAACCTTGATACTTCCCCTATGTAGCAATGAGCCCCTCTCCTGGAGACTGACCCATGCTTCATGATCACAGTACAGCAAGGCACTGGCACTGAGCGACCTCCAAGGAGTAGGGCAAAGACAGTAGGTGTCTCGGGCATGTCCCTTGTTTCTGGGGCCCAGCTGCAATGCTATGTGAAAGCCCTGTGGCTATATATATGATTCAGTTCCAGGGCACCTCCCAGCTTCAGCCCCACAAACCGTCAGCCTCCACCAGACATAGGAGCCAAGAGGCCAGCTAGTAGCTCAAGCTCCAGACATGGTGTTGTGGGTTCTGACGCTCTGAAATTGTTATGCCCAAGTCTCTGAATTCCCCAGAGACCATCAAGGAGTCTGAACTGAATGCAAAAGCAAAGATTCTTTATTCAAGCTCGAGCTTGGGCTCTCCCTCTGTCTGATGCAGCCAGCAGCGAGAGCAGAGAGCCCCAAGCCCCAGTCTGGGTAGGGTTTTTATCATAGCAGAGGTTGGGGTGAGGGGATTTCCAGGGTTCAGGAGACTGATTGGCTGACATTTGTCTGGGGCTATCTTGGTGAAAGGGAATATGTGTGTGGTGGGCTCAGGGACTCTGATGATCTTATCTTAATCTTATCTTATCTAACAGTTTGGAATGTCAGGTACTTTGTCTTAGATGCCCGCCTGTTCCTGGGTGGTGCCAGGGTGGTGTCAGTTTGTGGCCTTTCCTGGAGCCAGGTGTTGCCTTAGAGTAAACTGAAACTCAGACCTATTTTCTGGCTGATCTCTATGGAGCCTGTCATGGCAGCAGTGTAGCCAAGTTGCTGCTTGGGTCCCACAGAAACAGCCCAAGCAGACACGAGAGTTTACCCAAAGCAAGATTTAATTGGATTGGGCAGCACAAACTGACTGACCAGCCAAGGACAACAGCACAGACTCAGGAGCCAACTGAGTCCCAGACTCAGGGTTTTTAAGCAAAACGAATCACAACCATTTTTGCTTATACGGGTGTCAGGAACCAATCAGGACTTAGGGCATTTGTAGTGGGTGGTTCGGCTTGTTCCTATTGGCTGCCCCCTGCTCTGTACAGTTAGACTGATATCTAAGGTGCCCCTCTGGTCGTGACAGACAGGACGTGCTGTATTTCTCCTTGTGAAACAGGATACCATGTATCTGTCCTTGGAGGAAAGGATGCTGATGTTAGCTACCAAAGGCAGGGGGGAGGGGGAGGGGGAGGGGAATGGGGGGGTTGTCTTGGGAACTCAAACTTTACTTGACCTTAATACAAACTGGAGACTTTGCCCAGACTGAAAACGACTTCAGTTAGGTTCCCTCTTACAATGGAGGCTCCAAGTCTTTGCAGTTGAGGCCCTGGGCACTGTGGAACAGATGTCCTTTTCCCATGAGCCCTCCTCAGTTCCTGTCCCACAGAATCCACTCAGTTCAACAGTTATGACCACCTGCACAAGACTTGGCCCGTCAACCTTCCACCTGAAGGAAAGGAGCTACAGTTGCTGGCGGGAGGGGCTCCTGAGAATCTGCACTTCCTGAGGATTTACAGGTAGTTAATGTTGCTGGAGAAAGGAGAGACAATTTATTCAGTGGTGAACACTGGTAAATTACCCATCAGGCTCTGGTAAACAACCCCTCATCCATGCCCCTAGATGCAACCTGAGGAAACTCATTGGAACATTAAGCAACGGGCCTGGAGAGATGGCTCAGTGGTTAAGAGGGCACACGGCTTTCACAGAAGATCGGGGTTCAGCTTCAGCACCCACATCAGTGGCTCACAACCACCTGTAACTCCAGCTCCAGGGACAGCCTTGGGCCCCTCCAGCAACTTCTGTCTGGGTTATGCTTGTGTTCTGCCTATTCAACCAGCCATGCTTCAGGCTAGCCCTACAAAGCCCTGCTGACCGCATCCATTCATGGCATCAACACCACAGCCATCCACCGTTTCTCATGTGGAGTCCTCTGGCCTCCTGGATTGCAGGCCAGTCTCCCCACAGCTATCAGAATGATTCCCCCCGAAAACAAGATCCCATGTGGGCTGATCTCATCACTGCTCAGCTTTTAAAAAAAGAGAAGAAAAAAGAAAAAGAAAACCCCTTTGGAGTCCAAGGGTGGTCTGCAAACAGTGTGGCAGGCTGCGATTGCACAGATCCTGTGGACAGCCCTATGCCCATTGTATACCGTATCCACCCTGCTTGCTGTACCTTAACATGCACCACCATGCCTGGATAACGAAAGGCTGGGATCCAAGCCCAGTGCCTCTTGCAAAAGCAAGGTAAGAGTTCTACAAACCCAGCTACAGCCCTAGTCTTTAAGAAAGGGCTTTTGAAGCCTGATTACACCATACTAGGGTGTTTACGGTAGAGGGGTGGGGCCTGGAGGCAGCCCCTCCCAGATCAGTGGAACTATAGGCTACTGAGTGCTGGCTGACTTGTTCCTCAGAATTATGGTAGCAATAGCTGACAGACACAGTTGGCACGATGCCACAGCACATGTCCTGCCCATCTTTCTGACTGCTGCTTAAGCCACCTCTATCTGGTTCTTACTAGCCAAACAACTCAGTGAAAACCTCTGCTAAAAAGGAAGTTTGTCACCAGGCGATGGTGGTGTATGCCTTTAGTCCCAGCACTCAGGGAGGAAGAAGCAGGCGGATCTCAGTGAGTTCAAGGTCAGCCTGGTCTACAAAGTAAGTTCCAGCTGGGGCTGTTACCCAGAGAAACCCTGTCTCCAAAAAAAAAAAAAAAAAAAAGAGAGAGAGAGAGAAGAAGAAGTCTGTCACCCTCCTCAGGAATAGGAAGCTCTGTCTCCTTGTCATGCACAGTAGGAGGATAGTGTGGTACAGTCTGGGGTATTTTTCACTTGTCATCCATTTTGCCAACATTAAATTACAAAGACATTTATTTTAAACAATTGGTTGCTGTACATGCAATTTTACCATTTATTGAAGACATGAGAAAATTTGCATAGTGATGAAAAAATTTTCAAAAGGACTGGGATTTCGTGTGAGTGTGTGTGTGTGTGTGTGTGTGTGTGTGTGTGTGTGTGTGTGTTTTTTGCCTGCACCTATGTCTGTATACCCTCGTGTGTGCCTGATGCCTGTGGAGGTCCAAAGAGGGTGTTGGATCCCCTGGAACCAGAGTTAGAGATGGTTGTAAGCCACCACTTGCGTGCTGAGAATCGAACTCAGGTCCTCTCTAAACCACTGAGCCGTTGCTGCAGCCCCAGGAATTTTTAAAAATAGTAGAAATATTGAGGTGATGAGTTTAGACCTAAGAAGGGGTGAAGCTGGAGCAATCAGAGGTTCCCATGGTCCGCAATGCTCCAGCTCTCTCAGCCTGATCTTGATGCTCCACAACTGACGTTAACACATTGTACCCCAAATCTCTCTGCAACCTCTGGGCCTTTGCATATGCTGTTCCCTTACTGTAAATGCACCCTCCCCCCACCCCCGACTCTCCATCTAACTGTAGGTCTGATACATCCTTTTGGACTTGGCATGAGAATTACTTGATCTCTGGACCATTCCCTGACACTCATCTCCATAGCAACACTGACTTTGTCCTCATCTGTAATCCTGTTGGACTTCATCCCTCACATGAACATCCATATCGTCTACACTTTGGGGCCCAAGAATGCAGAAGCCACACAAGATATGGTATCCCTGTCAGAATGGCTATCATCACAAAAGCAAATGGAAGACCAGTGAGATGTCTCGGCAGATAGAAGAGCCTTCTTCCACCAAGCTGGGTGGCCTGAGTTCTATCCAAGACCCAAGGGTAGAAGGAAAGAACTGACTCCCGAGAGTTGTCCTCTAACCTCCATATGTGTACCATGGCACGCATGTGAGCATGAGTGTGTGTGTATGTGTGTGTGTGTGTGTGTGTGTGTGTGTGTGTGTGTGTGTGTTAGAGGCCTTGGAACTAGAGTTACAGACTGCTGTGAGCCACCATGTGGGTGCTGGGAATCTAATCCAGTACCCTTAACCATCAAGCCATCTCTCCAGCCCCTTATTACACTTTTAAAAGTTACCCTATGCGTGTATGTTCATGGACAAACGTGTGCTGTGGTTTTAGTTGGGAGATCAGAGGACAACTTTCAGGAGAGTTGGTTCTATCCTTCCACTGTGTGGGTTCTGGGAATCAAACTCAGGTCCTCAGACTTGGCAGCTGGTGCCTTTCCTAGTGGAGCCATCTCACCCGCCCATCTTTATTTTCTTAAGAAAATTTCTCACTCTCACAAATAGCTGCTCCCACATAATACGAATGATCACCTTCCTGGGGCCTGAGTAAAGCTTTTATTTCATCTAGCTGGCAGATGTGTTCAGTTCAGGGCTTCTGTGCAAACAACAGCCGAGAGCCAAAATGTCAGAGTTAAGCCACACCCTCCACCAGCCAGTCCCTGCAAATGCATCAGAGCCAGGAAGACACAAGCATTTGGCTCTGGCCTCCACTCCAGATATAAAAATGACGCACCGTCCCAACAGCCTCCCCCTCTGGCTTCCTTTTCCACCCGGTAACCACAAAACTCTGTGTTTATGAGACTGGGAAGATGTCTCAGTCAATAAAGTGCTTGGCTCATAAACAAGTGTGAGGACCCGATCTTCATCTCCAGAACCCACATGAAAAAGACAGGCATGGTGGCGCACACTCATGTCCCCAGAACTGTGGAGTGGAGACGGGAGGATCCCTGGTGCTCACTAGCCAGCTGGCCTGAGGTACCTGTAAGTTCCCAGCCAGTGAAAGACCCTGCCTCAAAAAGTAGTGGGTGGTGGCCAAAGGACACTCAAGGTTGTCTGTCCTCTGGTCTCCATGCCCACACATGCGTGGACTGGTATACACAGACACACATGCACAGAGGGAGCGAGAAGGAGGGAAAGAAAGAGATCTAGAAAGAAAATTACTGAGGGCATCTAATCCCTCCTAAGCACTTTCTCATGCATAGCTAATTTGACCCTCACCACACCCCTGCAAGGGCATCAGGCACGCCTGAAGATCCTTAATATCCTGGTTAAGCCTTCCAAGTCAGGGCAAGACTGAACCTATTCTGGCAGGAGTGCAGGCCAGGATGTCTCTCTGTCATGACTGAAACCCCAGAGGAGCTGAGACATACCACTTTAAGAGACCACAGACACATCAAGGCTGCTGGTTTCAGAATGGTGTCTCCAGACAGGGGACAACCCCATCCTAAATGAGGAACAGACAAATTGGCCCAACCTGACTGAATCCCCACACACCTCGCCATCTCCAAATCTAGAACTCAGATCCAATGCTAGGTGGAGAAAGCCCAATCAGATTGGGGATTCCCACTTCCGAGCATGCTGCGTTGAACCCCAGAATCTTGTGAAAGGTGCCAGGTTGTGAGGGGGAACTTCATGAGTGCTCTGCCTGTGGGGTCTCAAAACTCACGGAATCAAAAAGGGCCCGGATCTCCCAAAAGGTGTGGAGCATTCCAGGTACGGCAATGACGCCTTTGTAACTATGAGCCCAAACTCTTTCACTTACAAGGTTCAGCGGTTTTTCCTTTTTTTCTGTTTTTCAGGTGTGTGGGGGTGTGTGCCTGTTTGTGTGTTTGTATGGGTTGTTTTATGTTTTGTTGTTGTTGTACCTGTGTGGGGCACACATGTGTGGGTGCTCGTGTGCACAGGTTGTCTTGAGGTTGCTATTATTGTGAAGAGACACCATGACCAAAAGCGTGCAAAGGAAAGGGTTTATTTGCCTTACATATCCAGAATTACAGTCCAATGAGGGAAGTCAAGGCAGGAACCCAAACTGGCTAGAAAAGAGCTAATGCTGAAGTCATGGAGGGGTGCTGCTTACTGGCTTGCTCCTCATGACTTGCTCAATCTGCTTTCTTATAGGACCACCAACCTAGGGGTGGCACCACCCACAATGGGCTGGGACCTCCCCTATTAATAACTATTTAAGAAATTCCCTGCAGGCTTGCCTACAGCCTGATCTTATGGAGGATTTTCTCAATTGAGGCTCCCTCTCTCTGAGGACTTCAGTTTGTGTCAAGTTGACATAAAACTAACAGCACATGGGTGGATGTGTGCCCAGGGTTGATGTCAGGAATCATCTTCCATCAATCTCCTTCCATCTTGTCCTATGAGGCAGGGGGTCTCACTTAAACCCGGAGCTCACTCACATGCCTAGTCTCCCTAAACCGCTTGCTCTGGGGATCCCATCCCCATCTTCACCTTGTTAGGCTGGGTTACCAAACCCATCAGGCTCTTATGTGGGTTCTGGGGATCCAAACTCCAGTCCTCACACTTTACAAGTGAGTGCTTTAACCACTGAGCAATCTCCCCAGCCCGTCTGCCAATGAAGAGGGGAGTTCAAAGCTTGAGTTCTGACATTATTATGCACTCAGGCAAACCGTTTACCTTTAGGCTTCAGTTTGTTCCTCTCTAAAATAAGTCTAAATGATGGAGCTAATGACCGTGTCAACATTAGGAAGACAGTCCATGTGAAGATTATGTGACACAACTAACATTCTGAGGAACACCATTTTGATGTCTCAGCACTGGAGATTAAAAGTAGGGCCCCACACATGCTAAGCAGATGCCCTACCACTGAGCCACACCCCACCCCTCACTGGGGGATTCTAGGCAGGTGCTCTACCACTGAGCCACACCCCACCCCTCACTGGGGGATTCTAGACAGGTGCTCTATCACTGAGCCACACCCCAACCCCTCACTGGGGGATCCTAGGCAGGTGCTCTACCACTGAGCCACACCCCAGCCCCTCACTGGGGGATCCTAGGCAGGTGCTCTACCACTGAGCCACACCCCAGCCCCTCACTGGGGGATTCTAGGCAGGTGCTCTACCACTGAGCCACACCCCAGCCCCTCACTGAGGGATTCTAGGCAGGTGCTCTACCACTGAGCCACATCTCCAGCCCCTCACTGGGGGATCCTAGGCAGGTGCTCTACCACTGAGCCATGACCCTAACCTTTGGCTTTCTAATTCAGTTATGACAAGAGCCATTCTTTGTGAGTAGTTGATTTAATCCCTAGATGAAAAAAAATCTATATAGCTAAGCAAGCAGTGGCTGAAGCTAATCAGTCCCATTTAAAATCAAGTGACAGAGTGACAGGCAGAAATGAATGTATGACTTAGACTCGGCCTCACAACCTCACACTGCCACCCCTGCCTTGACTGGGTCTCTGGGAACACCCAGTTTTTCCTGAGCAAGTTCCAGAAGCTCTACTCACTCACACACGTTCATCCAACTGCCACTGCCACCACCATCTCTTGGGCTTTTTGCCATTTTTGCCATTTGTTGTCTACCAGCTCATAAAGACTCCACCCCTCTGGGTGTGGCCAAGGGCCAACATGTGCCCTGTGACCATAGGTCATGTGAGTTTTCCACTCCAGCACAATGAATATGAAAATCGCTAATTTCACTACCAGTGATGGTTGGTTTGGGCTGTTAACTGGAGATAACATAGAACCACTTGAGAAGAGAGTCTCAGTGAGGAATTCTCTAGATCAGACTGGCCTGTGGACATATTTGTGGGAAATTGTCTTTTTTTTGTTGTTGTCATTAAAGATTTTTTTATTTTTAGGTATGTGTAAACATATGTGGTTGTGCACATGGGTGCAGCACCCAAGGAGGCCAGTAGAGGGTATCAGATTCCCTGAAGCACAGGCAGTGGTCAGCCATCTGACATGGGTCCTGAGAACCAAATTCAGCTCCTCTGCAAGAGCAGTGTGTGCTCTTAACCACTGAGCCATATCTCCAGCCCCACTTGTCTTAATCACATGGGTGGCACCATTCCCTAGACAGGGGGTCCTGAGCTGCATGAGAGTAGAGAAATTGAGCTGAGTGTAAACGAGCAAGCGTGCATGGATCATCTCACTCTGCTCTGAACCGCGGCTGTGATGGGACTAGATGTTTTAAGTTCCTGCCTTGATTTACCTGCTGTAATGGACTGCAACCTGGAATCCTGAGCTAAAATAAACCCTGTTCTCTGCTCAGTTGTTTTTTTTTTTATCTGAGTATTTCATCAAGGCAACAAAAGTGGAAGTAGGGTGCCATGACCAGCTTGAGGTCAAGACCCCTTGTTAGTGTCAAAGCTGTGGTCACAGTTGGGCATGCCTACAACATTGTATCAGCTATTTCTCTCATTTTTGAGACATTCTCTCATTTCTGATACTGGACAGAGGCAACTTAGAGACAAGGGTTTATTCTGGCTCACGTTTGAGGGCACAGTCCATTTGGGCAGGGAAGGCAGGATGATGGAAGGGTGAGGCAGCTGGTCACATTGCATCCAGGCAGGAAGCTGTGGTGGATGCCTGTGCTCAGCTCGCTTTTTGCTTTTTACTCAGTCCAGGACCTCAGCCCATGGGATGGTGCCATTCAGGGTGGGTGTTCCCTCCTCAGTGAACCTAATCTAGACACTCCCTCACAGACCTTCGCAGAGGTTTGTCTCCAAGGTGATTCTAGATCCTGTCAAGTTGACGATTGCCGTTAACCACCACATGCATCAGGCACGGGGCATAAATAAGTAGAGCTGGAAGGAGAGAGCTGGAAGGAGAGAGCTGGAAGGAGAAAGCTGGCCACCATATCGGCATCATACATTGTTTTCTGTTGCCATTGGCAACAGTCATGGAGTTGGGAAGCAATAGCGCATGGCAGGGACTGGGGCTAACTGGGAAAACATGTGGCTACAGCTATGTATTATTATCTGGGGACAGATGACCTGACGAAAGCAAGGCAGCTCCTTGGAAGTGGGAGCAGGTGGCTGGGACCCCTCACCTCCTCTCATCTTAGCAGAACGGGAAGCAGGGACAGGGTGGAAAGTGGAGCAGAGAGCTGTAATCCTCAGATCCTGTCCCCACTGAGTCCCACCTCCCACAGGTCACACAACGTTCCCAAACAGTGCCACCTGCTGGGGAACAAACGTTGAAACACACCAGTCAGCTTCACAGTAAAATCTATACATGCTCCTGGAAATAGTAACCCTAATTAAACTCATTGGGACCACACACACACACAGAGACACACACACACACACACACACACACACACGACTGTTCAGAGGAATTTTGTTCATAACAGACAAAAACTAGAAATGACCCAATGTCCCCCATTAAAACTGTAACATCACCCCATGGATGCTACTTAGCCCTGAAAAGAAAGACCGTGACACACACGGTAACTTTGATAGTTCACAGGGGAATTGGACAGAATGCAGAGAAAGCCAGGCTCGAAGGGTTACGCTCCATATCATTCCATTTGCATAACATCCTTTAAATGGCAAAATTGTGAGGCTGGAAACTAGATTAGAGGTAGGGTGAGGGATTGAGGGTGGAGACCTGTGAAGTCATAATAGAACAGCATAAAGTTAAATCTTGGGGTACTTGGAAACTTGGTGCATGGGGTTTTTGTTTTGAAGTGTGTGTGTGTGTGTGTGTGTGTGTGTGTGTGTGTGTGTGTGTACATATACACTGTTGGGAATGAATTCAGGGTCTCATGCATGCTAGCAGGAACTCTACCACTGAGCCACACCTCAGTGCCTCACTGGGGGATTCTAGAAAAGCAATGTACTGCTGAACTATGCCTCCAACTTGGTAAATTCTGAAATTTTGTCCTCCATGTATGGTGATATTTTATTTGTACTGAATGTGATTTTATTTGTATGTTAATAAATAAAGTTTCCCAGGGGTCAGAGCTATTAGCAAGCCATAGCGAAAGCCGGCTGTGGTGGTACACGCCTTTAATCCCAGCACTTGTTAGGCAGAGCTAGGTAGATCTCTGTGTGTTCAAGGATACAGCCAGCACTGGAGACACACACCTTTAATCTCAATACCAACCATAGAAGACCTGGAGGTCTGTACAGACAGGCAGTGACGAGGCGGTCATGTGGTTGGGTTTACAACCAATGAGAAGGCAGAACAGAAAGTCTTTATAAAGACAAACACACAGGAAGTAGCTCTCTCGGCTGAAGAGGATCGCTGAAGCAGAAAGGGTAAGGCTCTTAGCTCTGACCTCTTGGGCTTTTATCTTTACATTGGCTCTGTGTTTCTTATTTAATAAGATGATTACTTCTATATCCATGTGTCCCGAGACCAAGACAACAATAATTAAGAGAGGTAGTCCTTGCCAACACCCTGGAACTCTTTTCTTTAAGTACCCACACATGGCTCATGGCCTGGCAAAGGGGAAGACAGAGCTCCTCGTAGATACTACAAAGGCCCAGAGCACAAGGTCATCCAACACACCCACAACTGGAGGCTGGTGGGAGCCCTGCAAATCAGCACAATATGAACACACAGGGACAATACAAGGGCGATCTCTGGTGGCACAAAGCCAGACAGCAAAATGGCCATGTAGAGACAGGACACTTGGGGGTCACCCTTAACCACACCTTTTCCATATTTGCAAAGGGAGCATTGTGACTTCACACACAGCTAATTCCCAATGGCGCACAGTCCACTGGTGAAGTCACCATGGGGTGTGTCCCCAGCAGGAATCCCCGGCTAGTCCCTGTTGTGGTAGTCAATCTCCACTGTTGACCTGATGAGATTCAGAATCATCTGGGAGGCACAGCACTGGGCTTGTCTATCACGGTGTTTCCAGGGAGGCTCATCTGATGTGGGAAGATCCACCATGAATGTAGGCAGCACACTTCCCTGGGCTGGGATTCCGGACTAAACAGAAAGAAAAAAAGCAGGCTGAACACCAGCCTCCATCTCTCTCTGCTTCCTGACTATGGATGCCAGCTGCCTCATGTTCCGGCTGCCATGACTTCCTCACCATAAAAGACAGCTCCCAAACTGGCCCAAACAAACCCTTCCTTCCTTGAGTGGCATTTGTCAAGTATTTTGTCATAGCCAATTTAAAAAACAAAAAACAAACAAACAAAAAAAAACTAGTATACCTTTCCTACTCAAAACAGACCCCATTATACCCACTTCTATCTACAGAAATACATGGGGGCCATCTTTGAGATCACACATTCTGTGGGACTAGTGTCGACCATCCCCCACCCATTGCCTGCATACCACTACCCACCTAGGGGTGCCTACAGCTGAGTTGAGGTTGGCAGAGTCCCACACCTTCTGATCGTTCCTTTTCTCAAAGTAGCTGAAGGACACACAACCTCCTTGAAGTCTCACCTCCTTGTCCCTCCAGCAGTCTTCAATAAGAACATACAGGTCCTTGAGGTCGTCTCTCAGTGGGATTGCAGCACGTGGGGGATCCGGGGAAGCCGCTGTGCTGTGTGAGCAGCAGGGAAGAACCCGACTTAGGGCTAGTGGCCCCACCGGGTGAAGCAGCTCTAATCCTTGGTGGCCACTGAACATACTGCGTACTGAGGACACTATGGACACAAGCCATTGTGTCTTCCAGTGTGTTAGGTGGGTCATTGTCCTTAGGTGATAAAGACTGGCTGCCACCTACCATATAATAATACCCCTCCTCATCTTCACCACCATGGTGCCTGAGGTCTCACCAAAGCCCTCGTCTAGAATCCCCCGGTGAGTGGCTATGGAATGGCTCTGTGGAAGGGTGTCTACCTGGAATCCCTCAGGGTGTGGCTTGCAGGAGATGGACAGGTGTGACCCTCTTGCTTTGGTTGACAGTGTTCAGCACTTGTGCTGGATTCTTCATCCTATCTAGGCTGTCTGACTTACCTCATCCTAACTGCTCTGTAGTGGGTTTCACTGCTTGCTAAAGGCATAGGCTAGTGGTTCTCAGCCAGCACCAACCAGTAGGAAGAGGCCCCGCCCCTTCAGCTCCCCAAACCTCACTTCTCACTGCTCACTTTCTAGCTCCCCCAGCACTTGTACCTGAGTACCTGCAGGGAGCCCTGGACCTTCTGGTAGGTGGTACACGCTACAGAGGAGAAGCCTTTGCCATCCCCACTCCCTATTGGAAACAGAGGAGTCACATCCAGGAAAAGAATGGTGTTGTGGGAGCCTCTCCTAGACCCCTTGGATGCTCATTTGATGGCTGGCACTGCAGCAGCCTTCATAACCATATGAGGATGGAAGTTGTACACTGAGTACTCAGATTGACACAGAGGCACTTGCCTAGTGTTTCTTAATCCCTGGAGAGAGGTAGAAACAGGGAGATACAGAGAGAGGAAGATGGACAAAAGTATCATTTCTCAAGATGTAAGAAACAAGGGCTGGAGAGATGTCTCAGCAATTAAGACGACACACTGCTCTTGTAGAGGACCCAAGTTTGGTTCCCAGCACTCATGTTGGACAGATCACAACTGCCTGAAACTCCAGCTCCAGGAGATCCAACACCCTCTTCCGGCTTCTTTGGACACCCCCACACAAATGCTCATACACACATATACATAAATGAAAAATTTAAATGTTAAAGACTTTATATAAAAACAGAGCTAGAGAGATGACTCAGTAGGTCAGAGTCCTTGTCCTGCAAGTATGAGGACCTGTGTTCAAATCCCAAGCACCCACTTACAAAGCTGGGCATGAAATAAAAGCAGGACATAGCCATGTATGTTCAGTAACTCCAGCATTGGGGGTGGAGACAGGTGGATCCCAGGACCTCCCTGGCTAGCCAGCCTATCCAAAATGGTGAGCTGGTCTCTTCCAGCTTGGGAGAGACCCTGTCTCAAGAGACCCATTCTCAAGGTGCAGACATTTGATATCCTCTTCTGGCTTCTGCAAGTGTGCATATATATGAGTGTGTACACCTACACACACATGGGGGAGGTGCGGGGAGGAAGAGGAAGAGAAAGAAGAAGAAACCAAAACTATACTCACCGAGTCATCTTGATCATAAGGCATCTCTCCTGAGTACCATGGTTGTGATCAGTCAGTGATGCTGAAGGCAAGTCACACCCTTGCTACAGATTAGAACTAGGAGAAAGAATGTACAAGTCTGGAACATTCCTTTTAGAAGTCTCTGCTTGGAGGGTGTGCCAGCTCCTTGCTCTGTCCTGATTCCAAAGAGAAGTTGCCCTTTTGGTCTCATAACCAGGAGCAATGGCTGTGTGTTCTCCATCACACAGTCCCCTGTACAAACTGGATACTGTGGGGTTCTCCGGTGTCCAAACACCCTGCCAACTCATATAAGTCCCTGACATTGACACAGGCAATGAGGTCCACCTCAGGCACAGAGCAGGAAGAACTACGGACCTACTCACCTCTGGCTGTAGTATCTGATAGACAATAAACAGGAGTAGAACCATCTGGAACCCTGGCATTTCCATCATGTTGTCGTTTTCAAATCCCAAAGTATGGAGCTGGGGAGACGTCTCAGCGTATGAAGCATTCATCATTCAGGCATGAGGACATGAGTTCAGATACCCAGCGACCAAATAAAAAGCTGGACACGGCAGGGTACACATCTGTCATCCCGGCACTCCCATAAGGAGATGGAAACAGAGACGGGAAAACTCTGTGAGGCTTGTGGGTCACCAAGTCTGATAGCGTGTTCTGATCCCCCCAGGAACCACCCTGTGGAAGGAGGGAACCTACTCCCACAAGCTCTCTGACACCCCATTCGCACTCCAAGAAACACACGTGAATGCACACAAATAATGAAATGTTTAAAATAAAAAGTAGGGGGAAAAGTCCATTCCAATTCATTAAGCCCTTTTCGCTTTTGGAAACCAAGCATGGAGATATATGCCTGTAATCTTAGCTCTGAAGACACGGAGACAGGAGCATCAGAAGTTCAAAGCCCTCCTCATTCACAGAGCATATTTGAGGGCAGCCTGGAGTATGCAGGACCCTGCAGAAAAGAAAGAAGAAAGCTTTTTGGAGACAAAGTCTTGCTATATAGCCCAGTCTGGCCTCCAACTGAGGACCTTCCTGTCTC
>CABHPP010149941.1:0-25797 GCA_902168425.1 Peromyscus attwateri
CACATTGCAGCTGTGGCCTATAACCTTGTCCCAGTTTTCATTTGAGATTCCGGCATATTTCAGGGTGGTCTTTTCCACATTGTCTCTGAGTCTGAAAGCTTCCTGGGTTTTTTCCTTGGGCCTATGTCCTATCCAATGTTTTAACCAAGGCTTATGTCTTCCCAGATTTTTGATGGTACCTAAGGCCCTCCCAGACTATTACTGGTGTCTCAGGCCCTGTCAGGATGTCTCTAGGCCATAAGTCTTTCCACATATTTCCACAGGGCCTGATGCCCTGTCTAGCTTCGCACTGGATCCTAGAACATTCCAAAGAGTCTTGCTATGCCTAAGATGTTTTCCCAAGCTCTCACTGGCTCTATCAGGCCTTGCATAGATTTTCATTGGTTCTTAAGGCCTTCCCCATGTTCTCAATGTTCTCAAAACTTTCTCCACGTTCTCACTGAAGCAGAAGGACTTCTCCAAGTATCTACTGCAGTCTAAGAAGGCTTTCCCCAAAGTCTCATTGAGAACTGAGGCTATTCCCATTTTCACTGGGCCTTTGCATTTCCCAGATCCATGTTGTCCCTTGGGCCTGAGACCTTCCCAGTTTGTTGCTGGGTCTCAAAAGCTTGCCTGGGTTCTCATTATAGCCTAAGGCATAAACCTAAAGATTCACTATGGCCTAAATATATCCCCAAGTCCTCACAGGGTCTAGAAAGCCTTCACCAGGATTTCACTGAAGCTGAAGAATTTCTCCTTGTTCTCACTGTGACCTAAAATTTTCTGTACATTCTCCCTGGGATCCAAGACCTTCTGCAAGTTCTCACTTGAGTCTGAGATCTTCTGCAAATTTTCTGGAGGTTTCCCTTATCCCTCCCTCCATCTCTGATACTGACAGGGATCTAAAATTTTCAACAGAATCTCACTGGATCTTTATAGTTTCTCCAGATTCTTTTTGGGTTTTTGTTTTGTTTTGTTTTTTTTGTGGTTTTTGTTTTGTTTTGTTTTTTTGAAACAGGGTTTCTGTGTATAGCTTTGTGCCTTTCCTGGAACTCACTCTGTAGCCCAGGCTGACCTTGAACTCACAGATATCCGCCTGGCTCTGCCTCCTGAGTGTTGGGATTAAAGACATGTACTAAGGATATCCTCAAAGCAGTGAAGCCTCAGGTTTCCCAAAGTAATCAATGGGGCCTAAAGGCTTCTCCATGTTGTCAGTTGGGCTTAAGGCCTTCGCAGGTTACCACCGGGGTCTAAGACCTACCCAGATTCTCACTGGTGTCTGAGGCCTTGCTCAGGTTCTCACTGGGATTAATCTTTTTTTTTTTTTTAGATTTATTTATTTATTATGTATACAGTATTCTGTCTGCATGTATGCATGCAGGCCAGAAGAGGGCACCAGATCTCATTACAGATGGTTTTGAGCCACCATGTTGTTGCTGGGAATTGAACTCAGGACCTCTGGAAGAACAGCTAGTGCTCTTAACCATTAAGCAATCTCTCCAGCTCCAGGGACTTAATCTTTGACAAGTACTCTATGTGTCTAAAGGCCTTCCCTGTGTTTTTACTTCATCTAAGGCCTTGACCAGTCCCATCAACATCTTAGACCTACCAGAGATTCCCATTGTGGCCTAAAGACTTCTAATGGTTCTCCCTAGAGTTTAAGGCATCCCTCAGAATCTCAGTAGGGGCTCAGGTTTCCCTTATGCTCTCACTGTGCCTTACAGATCCCCTAGCATGTCACCGGGCCCTACGTCCTTTCCCAGCTTATCCACTGGTCCTGAGATCTTCCAAGGATTTCCCTCTGATGTGAGGTCCTCTCAGGTTCTTACTGGTTCTTAGAGGCCTTCTGAAGATTCTCCCTGGAGAGGAAGACCTTCCCAGGTAGCCACTGGTGGCTAAGGCCTTCTCCATGTTCTCTTTGACTCTTCATTTCTTACAAGCCAAAGCATCATCCCAAGTCTCACTAGAGGCTGAAAATTTGCTCCAGTTCTCACAAGTTGTATAAGGTCTTCCACTGGACTCACTGGGGTATAAAGGCCATCCCCATGTTCTCATTAAGGCCTCAAACTTACTGCAGGGTCCCCCGGCACATGAGACCTTCTCCAGGTTCTCACTGTGATCAGAGACCTTCTCCAATGCCTCCTTGAGACCTAGGGCTTCCTCGAGTTCTTACTAGAGCAAAAGTATTTTTTATAGGTTCCCAATGGGATTCAGGAACTCCTCCAGGTTTTCCCCTCTGTATAAGGCCTTGGCCAAAGGAGCATCATGCTTTACAGAATTCCACAGGATGCAATTATCACTGGTGCATAAGGCCTTTTTCTGCTTGTCCCTGGGTCTTTAAGGTTTAGGGTTCAGGTTTTCCCTGGATCCTAAAGCCAGACTTTCACCTGGACCTAAAATTTTGCCATGGTTTCACACCATCAACATTACCTGTAGCAGGTTTTCACCTGGCCTGGATAAGTTCCTCCTGTTCCCACTGTACCCACCAACATTCTACAGGTTCTCAAGGAGGTACAGGTCTTCTTCAAATTCTCACTGAGGCCATTCTGCCTGCTTCTCCCAGGTTCACGCTGGAATCTAAACCCTTCTACAAATTCTCACTGGAGCTCTGGCTTTCAGAGTTTCTCACTGTTAATTAAGGACTTCCCGAAGTACTCAAGGAGGCCTGAGGCATTCCTCTAGTTTTCACTGGGGATCAGAGGAACATCATGGGTTATCTCTGGAGCCTGAAACCTTCCAAGATATTCCTTGGAGCCTAAGACCTTCCCAGATTCTCCCTGGTGGCTAAGGCTTTATGCATGTCTTCACTCAGTCTTAAGATCTTGTCAGGATGTCAAAGGGGTCTCAAGTCTTCCCCATGTTCTGCCTGCATCTACAAATATGCCCAGGTTCTCACTGGAGCCTAAGCCCTTTCTCAGAGTCTCACTGGGGCTGCAACATTGCACAGTTTCTCTCTCTTGCCTAAAACAATCCTTAGTTTCTCCCTTTGGCCTTAAACATCCTAAAGGTTCTTATAGAGACTCAAAGTTTTTCTACGTCCACATTTGAATCAAAACCCATCTCCTGTGTCACATTGCAGACAGTCCTGTGAGAACTTGGGAAATTATGTATTCCCCAGTGAGTCCTTGGGTAATATTTTAGCCTTTGCTTAGAACCTAGGCAAGGATTTAAGACCCTTTGATAACACAGATAAGGCCTTAGTCCCCAGTTTCAAGTTGGGAAACCCTTAATCTCCAGTTAGAACATGTAGAAGGTTTTAGGTTCCGGTGAGAACATGGGAAATGCCTAAGGCCTCAATGACACTAAGGAGAAGTGCTTAGATATCATTGAGAACACAGAGAAGACCTTAAGCTAAAATGAAAATGTGGTGAAAGTTCTAAGCTACAGTGAGAACATGGGAAGGTCTTCAGACCCAGAGAAAAGCTTTCATATGTCTTTTTTTTTTTTTTTTTTTTTTTTTGGTTTTTCGAGACAGGGTTTCTCTGTGTAGCTTTGCGCCTTTCCTGGAACTCGCTTTGGAGACCAGGCTGGCCTTGAACTCACAGAGATCCGCCTGCCTCTGCCTCCCGAGTGCTGGGATTAAAGGCGTGTGCCACCACCGCCCAGCTCATATGTCTTATAGAACCTGTATGAACTTAGGAAAATTTTGGCCACCCTGAAACCCGGGGTAATACCTTAGGCTCCAGTGAGAATCTGGGCAAGGATTTGACACAGGTGAGAACATAGGGAATGCCTTAGGCCTTAGTGAGTACTGTAGGAGGTTTTAGGTTCTTGTGAGAATCTGGGAATGGCTTAGTCCCCTGTGACAACCTGGAATGGCCTTAGGCACCAGTTATTACCTTGGAAAAGCCTTAGGTCCTGGTGAGAACCTGAAGAATGCTTTAGTCCACATTGAGAATTTGGAAAAGATTTAAATCACAGTTACAACCTTAAGAAGGCCTTAAGCTCCAGTGATAACATGTTGTGTGCTTTTGGGACACTGTGAGAACATGGTGACTGTCTGCAGACCTGTACAGACCTGTCAAAGGCCTAATATGTAACCTGTGAGAATGTGTGAAGATTTTTAGGTAGCTTGAGACACAAGGTAATTCCTTAGGCAAAGCTTTAAGATCCATTGAGAACATTAGGAATGTCTTAGACTCCAGTGACAACTGGTGACGGCCTTGGGCCACAGTAAGAATCTATGGAATGCCTTAGACACCATCAACAACCTGGGCAGGCTTAGGCCCCAGAGATAACTTGAGCAAAGCCTTAGGCCTCAATGAAACTGTGAGGAAGGCCTTAGATCATAGTGAGAACCTGGAGAAGACCTTAAGCATGAGTGAGAACTTGGAGAACATTTTAGCTCTAATAAGAACACAAAGAAGGCCTCAGGCCTCAATTAGACATTGGAGAAAGCCTTTGATCTCAGTGAGAATCAACAGAAGGTTTGAGGCCACAGTGAGAACATGGGGGAAAGTCTTTAGACACAGTGAAAATCTGATGAAGGATTTATAGAACCTTTGAGAACATGGAAAAATTATGGGGGCCCATGAATTGCATGGGTATTACCTTGGGCTCAACTGAGAACTTGGGCAAGGCTTTAAGACCCAGTGAGAACATGGGGAACACTGTAGACCATAGTGACAACCTGAGAAGTCCTAAGGCCCCAGTGAGAATCTCAGAAGGCCTTAGGTCACAATGACGATCTAGGAAGACCTTAAACCCCAGTAAAAAACTAAGAAAGACCTTAGTCCCCAGTAAGAACCTTGGGGAGGCTTTAGGCCCCTGAGAGAACCTGTAGGAAGTTTTAGGCTCCAGTGATAACCTGGGGAAGGCACAGGGCTCAGTGAGACTTTCAGAATTTCTTAGATCTCAGTCAGAATCTGCAGAAGGCCTTTAGGCCCGCTGAGAACCTCTAAAAGCCTTTAGGCCACAGTGAGAACCTGGGGAAGGTTATAGGCTCCAGTGAAACCCTGGGGAAGGACAAAGGCTTCAATGAGACATTGAAGAAAGCCTCAGATCACAGTGAGAACCTGGAGACTTCAAGCCATAGTGAAAACATGGTGAAGCCTTACACCCAAGTGACAACCTGAGAAAGCCTTAGGCTACGGTAAGAAACTGCAAAAGGTCTTCAAAAAAATGTGAGAATCTGGGAAGACTTTAGGACCCACTGACAAACTGTAAAGGCCTTAGTACCCACTGATAATCTCACAGACACTTTAAATTATACTGAGAAACTGGAGCAGATTTAAGGGCCACTGAGAACATGAGAAAGGCCTTAGGCCACATTTAGACCCTAAGGAATACCTTAAATTCCAGTGAGAATCTGTAGAAGGTTTTAGGCCACAGTGAGAACCTAGAGAAGGCCTCAGTGAGAATTTAGGGAAGGTCTCAATGAAAATTTATGGGAAGCCTTATTTCATAGTGAAAAACTGGAGAACTTAATCCCAAGTGAGAAACTGCAGAAGGTTTTAGCTTCCAGTGAGATCCTTAAAAAGTCTTAAGACTTCAAAGAAACCTAGAGAAGAACTTAGATCCCAGTGAGAACCTGAAGAATGCCATTAGTTCCAGTGAGAAAACTGTAGAAGGGTTAGACCACAGGGAGAACATGGAGAAAGTCTTTAGACACAGTGAGATCCTGTCAAAAACCTTAGAGACACTGTGAGAACGTTGGAAAAATGTAGGCACTAGTGAAAAATTCTAGAAATTTTTAGGCCACCATGAGAACATGCAGAAGGGCTACAAACCCTGCAAAGACTTTCAGAATGCCTTGTAGACTTAGTGAGAGTTTGACAAAATTATTATGTTCCAGTAAGACCCTGGGTAATGCCTTAAGCTCCAGTGAAAACCAAGGCAAAGGTTTAAGCTTCAGTGAGAACATGTGAAAAATCTTCAGACCCAGAGAAAATCTAAAGGTCTAACAGACCCTGTGAGAACTTGGGAAAGTTTTTAGGCAGCAGTGAAACCCTGTGGAAAGCCTTAGGCTTCAGCGAGAATGTGGGCAAGGTTTGAAGACTCATTGAGAACATGAGAAAGGACTTAGACTCCATTGACAACCTAGAAAGGCCCTAACCCACTGTAAGAACCTGTAGAATGCTTTAGGTCTCAGTGATAACCTGGAGAAAGTGTTATGTTTCAATGAGATTTTAGGGAAGGCCTTGGATCACAGTGAGAACCTGGGCCTTTAGACCCAGTTAAATACCTATAGGAGGTTTTTGGCCACAGTGAGAACATGAGGAAAGCCTTAAGACATGGTAAAAACATGTTGAGAGGATTATAGAACCAGGGAGAACTTGAGAAATATTTTAGGTTCGAGTGAGACCCTGGGTAATACCTTAGGCTCCTGTGAGAAGCTAGACAGGGCTTTAAGACCCATTCAGAACCTGGAGAAGACCTTAAGCCCTGCTGACAACCTAGGAAAGGCATTAGGCCCCAGTGAGAAACTGAAAAGGCTTTAAGAACCAGTGAGAACATGGGAAAGACCTTAGGTCCCATTGAGATCCTGATGAATGCCTTAGGAGCCAATGAGAGCCTGGGCAAGGACTTTTGACCCAGTGAGTACATGGGAAAGGCCTTATATACCAGTTAAATCCTAAGAAGTCCTTAGGCCCAGAGAGAACCTTTAGAAGGTTTTAGATTCCAGTGACTACCTGGGGAAAACCGAGAGCCTCAATGAGACTTTGGAAAAGGCCTTAGATACTAGTGAGTACCTAGAGAAGGCCTTAAGCACCAGTGAGAATCTGGAGAAGGCCTTCAGACATAGTGAAAACATGTTGAAGACCTTAAAGAACCAGTGTGAAATTGAGCAAATGTTTAGGCCCCAGTGAGATCCTGGGTAATACCTTAGGCTCCTGTGAAAATCTGAGCAAGGCTTTAAGACACATTGAGAACATGGGAAGAACTTAGACCCCAGTGAGTATCTGTAAAAAATTTTAGGCACCAGTGAATACCTGGGGAAGACCTAAGGCCTCAGTGAGACTTTGGAGAAGGCCTCAGATACCTATGAGAACCTGGGAAAGGTTTTATGCCAAAGTGAGAATGGGGTCTTTAGACCCAGTGAAAACTAGTTGAAGGCTTTAAAGACCCCAGGAGACCTAGAAAAAATTTGGGGGCCCCAATGAGACAACTTGGTAATGCTTTTGTCTCCAGTGAGTACCTAGGAAAGGCTTTAAGACCCAGTGAGAACACTGAGAACTAGTAATAACATGGCAAGGCCTTAGGCCCCAGTGAGAACCTGCAAAAGGCCTTAGACACAAGTGAGAAATAGGAAGGCACTATGCCCATGTGACAACATGAGAAATCCTTAGGTGCCACTGATAACCTAGGAAAAGCCTTACACCTGGGGGCTTTTCACATTTTTGACCTTACACTGGGTCAAAAATCCTTGCCCAGGCTCTCATTGGATCCATTGGAACCTGGGGGAAGTTTTAATACCCAGTTAGAACATAGGAAAAACATTAGGCCTCATTGAAACACTCAGGAATGCCTCAAGTTCCAGTGAGAACCTTAGATGGTCCTAGGCCTCAGTGAGAACCTGGAGAAGGCCTTGGTCAATGAGATTTTGAGGAAGCCTTTAGATTGCAGTAAGAACCTGAGGATGCCCATAAACTCCAGTGAGAACCTATAGAAGGTTTTAGGCACCAGTGAAAACCTGTGGAAGGCCTAAGGCCTCAATGAGCCTTTGAGCCTTTGAAGAAGTCCTTAGATGGCTATGAAGACCTAGGGAAGGCCTTAATCCCCTGCAAGAAACTATAGAAAGTTTTATGCCAAAGTGAGAACACGGAGAAGATCTAAAGACTCAGTGAAAACTAGTCACAGGCTTTAAGGACGCTGTGAGACCTAGGAAATTTTTTTAGGTCCTCATACGACACTTGGGAATGCCTTTGTCTCCAGTGAGAATGTGGGCAAGATTTAAGACCTACTGAGAACACAGGAAAGGCCTTAGGCCCTAGTGATAACCTGAGTAGGCTTTTGGCCCAGTGAGAACCTGTGAAATGCCTTAAACACCAATGAGAAACAGGAAGGCCATATGCCCAATGGCAACCTGGGAAGGTCTTAGGATGCCACTGATAACTGGAGGAAAGCTTTAGGCCCCAGTGAGAACCTGGTGGAAGATTGAAGAACCAGTGAGAATGTAAGAAAGACCTCAGGTCCCACTGAGTACCTGAGGAATGCCTTAAGCTCCAGTGAGAAAATGTAGACGGTTTTAGGCCATGGGGAATACATGGAGAAGGCCTTCAGACACAGTGGAAATATGTTGAAGGCTTATAAACCTTGTGAGAACATCCAGAAATTTTAAGGTTCCTATGAGACACTTACTAATGCCTTTGTCTCCAGTGATACCTGGGCAAGTCTTTAAAATACAGTGAGAACATGGGGAAGGACATAATTTCCAGTTAAAACTTGGAAAGGCCTTGGGCCTCATTAAGAACCTGTAGAAGGTTTTAGGCACCAATGAGAAGCTGGGGAGGCTGTAGGCCTCAATGAAACTATGGAAAAGGACTTAGATCACACTGAGAACATACAGAATGTCTTAAGCATCAGTGGGAACCTGCAGAAAGTTTAGGTCACAGTGAGAAAATGGGAAGTCTTCAGATGCAGAGAAAATCTGTTAAAGTCTTCTAGACTCTGTGATAACATGGAAAAAATTTTAAGCACCATTGAGACTCTAGGTAATGCCTCAGGCACCAGAAGAGCCTTGGCAAGGCTTTAAGATTCAGTGATAATATGGGGAAGGCCTTAGACCTCAGTTACAACCTGGAAAGGCCTTAGGCCACAATGAGAACCTGCAGAATGTTTTAGGCCAGAGAAGAACCAAGGGAAGGTCTTGAGATCCAGTGAAAACCTGTCAATAGCGTTATAGAAAGTGTGAGAACTCATGAAATTTTTTATGTATCAATGAGAACTTGGGTAATGCCTTAATTTCCCATTGAGAACCTGAGCAAGGCTTTAAGACCCATTGGAAACTTGCATAAGATGTTAGATCCCAGCTCAGTGAGAACATGGGAAGGCTTTAGACCACAGTGACAACCTTCAGAAGACTGAAGGCTCCAGTTAGAACTTGTAGTAGGTTTTAGGCTCCACTGAGAACCTGGGGAAGACCAAAGTCTCAATGAGACTTTGGAGAGGGGCTTTGATCCTGTGAGAATCTCCAGAAGGATTAAACCCCACTGAGAACGTATAGAAGATTAAAATCCACAATGAGAACATGGGAAAGATCTTCAGACCCAGTGAAAATCTGTCAAAGGCCTTAGAGACCCTCTGAGAATGGGAGAAAAATTGCAGGGCCCAGTGAGATCCTGGCTAATGCCTTAGGTTCCAGTGAGAACCTGGGAAGGCCTTGGGCCCTATTGATAACTTGGGGAAGGTCTTAGGCCCTAGTAAGAACCTGAAGCTTTCAGATGCTGTGAGAATATGGGAAAGACCTTAGGAACCATTGAGACACTGAGGAATGCCTTAAACTTCAGTAAGAACCTGTAGAAGGTTTTAGGCCACAGTGGGAGCATAGGGAAGGCTTTATCCCTCAATGAGACTTTGGGGGAAGACCTTAGATTGCAGTGATAACCTATAAAAGTCCCAGTGAGAACCTGTTGAAGGTTTTAGGCCACAGTCAAAACATGAGGGAGGTGTAGCTGTAGTTATCTCCAGTCCTGCCTGGGTCCACAGCCACTCAGATCCAAACAAACACACAGAGGCTTTTATTATTTAAACTATTTGGCCTAATGACTCAGGCTTCTTGCTATCTAGTTCTTATATCTTAAATTTATCCATTTCTATTAATGTATAAGTTGCCATATGGTTTGTGGCTTGCCAGTACTTTACATCTTACTTCTCATGGCAGCGGCGACTGGCAGCGTCTCCTAACTCAGCCTTCCACTTCCCAGAATTCTTTTCTCTGCCTATCCTGCTTATACTGTACTTCCTGTCTGGCAACTGGCCAATCAGCGCTCTATCCATCAACCAAACCGGAGCAACACGTTCATGGCACACAGAGCCATAATCACAACAAGGAGGCATTCAAACCTAGTAAAAACATGTTGAAGGCCTTATAGTACCTGTGAGAACTTGAGAAAAATTTAGGCCCCAGAGAGACCCTGGCTCCTGTGTGAACTTGGTCAATGCTCTAAGACCCATTGAGAACACGAGAAAGGATTTAGATCCCAGTGACAATCTGGGAAGGCCTTGGGCCTCAGTGATAACCCGGAGAAACTTTAGGACCCAGTGAGACCATGGGAAAGGCTTTAGGCCCCACCAAGACCCTGAGGAATGCCTTAGACTCTAATGAGAACCTAGGCAAGGATTTAAGGCCCAGTGAGAACTAGGGCAAAGCTTTAGATTCCAGTGACAACTTGGGAAGGCCTTGAGCTCCCATGAAAACCTGTAAAAGTTTTAGGCTCCAGAGAATATCTGGGGAAGGTCTAACTAAGACTTTGGGAAAGGCCTTAGAGTGTAAGGGTCTGAGGAAACACTAAAGGAGACCCCAGACCAAATAGTATGTAAAAGCAAAGAGTGCATATTAATATTCTAGCATATGCAGGATCGTTCACCTATACAAAATGGTTATGATCCTAAGAGGAACATGAAAGCTCCTTTTAGGCACAGCTAAGGGGTGTTTCAGGAACAGTTAGGTCATCTCATGAATAATTGGTTAAGCAAGCAGCAATTACATTAGTATACTTTTAATTGGCTGAGGTTTAGTCCTATCATTTTTGGATATATTTGCACAAGCTTGGGCAAATTCAGACATGACTCAGAAGGGGCTGCTGTATTTGTCCTTGAGGCATGATGAGGCTGACCTAACTTAGGCCACTGTTTGTTTTCTCTCATCCCTGAGTGTAAGGCTATTATGGATAAATGGCCCTTTGTAGGACAGACACCTGTTTTGCCTTTTTCAGAGAACTGAAATCCAAACTCAGTTGTGAGAGTGGGAGAGTTTAAACCCTTCAAGATACCTGTGAGAACCTGGGGAAGGCCTTAAGCCCAAGTAAGAACCTGTAAAGATTTTATGGCACAGTGAGAATTTGGGGAAGGTCTTCAGACCTAGTATGTCTTAGTTAGTGTTCTGTTGCTGTGAAAAGACTCCAAGACTCTTATAAAGCAAAGCTTTAATTGGGGCTTGCTTATAGTTTCAGAGACTGAGTCCATTATCCTCATGGCAGGGAGCATGGCACCCAGGCAGACATGATAACTGTGAGTTCTACATTCAGATATACGGACAGAAGGAAGAGAGAGCCACTGAGTCTGGCTTGGGTTTTTTTTTTCTTTTTAATTAAAGAAATTAAGAAAAATTTTTCATTCATTTTACACACCAGTCAAAGATCCCCCTCTTCCCTCCTTCTGCCCCCCTCAGCCTCCTCTCCCAATCCACCCCCCACTACCACCCACAAAAAGGCAAGGCCTCCCATGGGGAGGCACATTCAGTAGAGGCAAGTCCAAGCCCTTCTCCCTGCCTCAAGGCTGCATGAGGTGTCTCATCATAGGTAGTGGACTCCACAAAGCTTGCTCATGCACCAGGAATGGATTCTGATCCTACCGCCAGGGGGCCTCCCAAGCAGATCAAGCTACACAACTGTCTCACCACGCAAAGGGCCTAGCCCAGTCCCATGTAGGCTCCACAGCCATTGATCCAACTTTCATGAGTTCCCTCTAGTTTGGTTTGGTTGTCCCTGCATGTTTCCCCATCATGATCCTGCTGCACTTGCTCATAGAATCCCTCTTCTCTCTCTTTGACTGGACTCCTGGAGCTCTATCTAGTGATTGGCTGTGGATCTCTACATCTGCTTCCATCAGTCATTGGAGAAAAGTTCTGTGATGATAGGATATTCACTGATCTGATCTCTGGGGCAAGCCAGTTCAGTTCAGGCACCCTCTCCACTATTGCTAGTAGCTCAAGTTGGGGTCATTCTTGGGGATTCCTGGCAACTTCCCTAGCACCGGATTTCCCTCTATCCCCATGATATCTCCCTCTATTATGGTATCTCTTTCATTGCTTTCCCCCTCCCTCCCTGTTCCAGCTCAACCATCCCATTCCCTTATGTTCTTATTCCTTATCCCCTACCCTCCATTGTCCATCCCTCCTCCCTAATTTACTCATGGAGCTCTCATCTATTTCCCCTTCCTAGGGTGGTCCATGCGTCCCTCTGTGGGTCTGGACCAAGAGGTGAGTGACTCCTCTCCCACCCAGAGAGTCCGGCCTCTGGAAGCCAGGCCCTGGGACACAGCCAGTCCCTGGGAACCCACACCCAACTCTGCCCCAGTTGCTGGCTTGGGCTTGTGATAATCTCAAAGCCCACTCTTAGTGACACATCCTCCAATAAGGCCACATCTACACTAACAAGCCACACTCCCTAATCCTTTCAAATAGTGCCACTCCATGGTGACAAAACATTCAAGTATATAAGCCTATGGCGGCCATTCTTATTCAAACCACCACACAGTGAAAACCCATTAAAGGCTTTAAAGACCCTGTGTGAACTAGGGAAAATTTTCAGGCCCAGTGAGACCCTGGGTAATGTCTTAGTACCAGCGAGAACCTGGGCAAGGTTTTAGGATCCAGTGAGAACATGGGGAAGTCCTTAGACCTCAGTGAGAACCTATAGACAATTTTAGGCCCCAGTGAGAACCTGAAGAAAACCTAAGGCCTCAATGGAACTTTGGGGAAGGCCTTAGGTCCCAGTGAGAACCTGGAGAAGGCTTTTAAACACCAGTGAAAACCTTTAGAAACTTTTAGGATAAATGAGAACAATCGTAAGGCCTAGAGACCCAGTGAAAACAGTTAAAGTTCTTATAGACCCTGTAAGATCTTGGGACATTTTTAGTTTTTGGTGAGAGCCTGGGTAATGTCTTAGGCTCCAGTGAGAACCTGGACAAGGTTTTAAGACTCATTGAGAACACCGGGAAGGCCTTACTATTCAGTGACAACCTGGGAAGACCTTAAGCCCCAGTAGCAATCTAAAGAAAGTTTTAGGCTCCACTGACAATGTGGGGAAGATCAATAAGACTCTAGAGACAGCCTTAGTCCTGGGGCTTAGACCTCTGTGAGAACCAGGAGAAGACCTTAAGCCCCAGTAACAATATTTAGAAGGTTTTAGGCCACAGTGACAACATGGAGAATGTTTTCAGACCTGCTGAAATCATGTTCAAGGCCTTATAGGCCCTGTGAGAACTGGGAGAAAAAATTAGGTCTTTCGAGAGCCTGGGTAATGCCTTAGGCTCCAGTGAGAACCTGGGAAAGGTTTTAAGACCCAGTGAAAATATGGGGAAGGCCTTAATGTCCAGTAACAACATGGGAAGACCTTAGGCCCCAGTGAGACCTTGAAGAGTGCTTAAGATCCAGTGAGAACCTGGGAAAGGCCTTAGGTCCCAGTGATAACTGAGAAGTCCTTAAGCCCCAGAGAAAACCTGAAGAAAGCACTAGACTCCAGAAAGTCCCAGAAGAGGCCTTCAGCCCCATTGAGAATATGGAGAAGGCCTCAGATCCAGAGGGAACCTGAGTAAAACCTTAGGACCCAGTGAAGACCTGGTAAAGACATTAGACCCCAGTGAGAATGCAGTGTAACCCTTAAGTCATAGATCAAAAGCCTTAGACCTCAGTAAGTACTGGTAGAAAGCCTTAGGCTCCAGTCAGAATCTGAGAAGGCCTTAGGCTTAGAACCCAGTGAGAATATGGGGAAGGCCTAAAGTGTGTGATACCTAACATAAGATCTTGGTCCTCTGTGATATCTTGGATAAGTCCTTAGTATCTGTGACATCCTGGAGAAGTTCTCAGCTCCCATTATAAACCTTGGAGGTATGGAGACCCCTGAGGAAGGCCTGAGTCCCAGAGAGACACTGTGCAGACCTTAAGCCACAGAATGGCCCTGAAGAAAACCTTTGACCTCTGTGAGACCCTGGGAAATCATCAGGTACCATTAGAACTTGAAGATAAACTTCAGCCACCTTGAGACCCCAGGCAAGATGCTAGAATCCCGAAGTTGTTACTCCTCTGGAAAGGCACAAGGCCCAGGTAAGATCCTGAGGAAGGCTAAGGATGTTATTTGGAGAAATCCTTATACCTCAGTGAGAATGTGGGAAGATGTTATGTTCCGTTGGGAGGCCTTAAGCACTAATAAAGGCAGGAAGCCCCAGTGAAACCTGGTAAAGTCCTTGGGCCCTAGAGTGATCCTGGAGATGCCTTATGTTCCAGAAAGACCTTACTGAATGCCTTAGATCCCCAGAGAGACCATAGAAAGATCTTGAGTCCAGTGTAACCCTGGGAAATCCTTATACCTTACTGAAGCCCTGAGAAGCTCTTAAGCTCAAATCAAACTTTGAAAAAGACCTTAGGTCCCAATGAGTTCCAAGGGAAAGTATAAGGCAAGTTTAAATCCTGGAGACAGCTTTAGGCCCCACCTAGACCCTGGGGAAGACCTGGGATCTCAGTGAGAATCTGGGGAAGACCTCAGGCCCTAGTCAGTCCCTTCAGGTCTCAAGGCCTAGTGGTAACCTAGGAAAGGCCTTCAAAGTCAATAATAAGCTAGTGAAAGCATTAAGACCCACTGAGTACCTGGGAAAGCCTTAATGAGACCCAGTGAGACTCTGAGAAGGTGCTAAGATCTAGTGAGGCCATCTGGATAGGGCTTCAGACCAGAGAGGGCCTGCAAAATGTCTTAGGCCTCAGTGCAAACCTGGGAAGGCCTTGAGCCCTAGTACAAATCTGGGAAAGCCTTAGGGCCCAGTGAGAACCTGAGAAAGGTCTTTAGCTCCCGTGAGAACCTGGGGAGAAGGTCTGCTACCCCAGTAAGTACCAGGAGAATATCTTAGGTCCCAGTCAGTACCTGAGAACACCTTAGGCCCCAGTGAGAATACAGGGAAAGTCTTAGGTGCAATGATACCTGATGTAAGATCTTAATCCTCTGTGATAGTTTAGATAAGTCCAGGGTCTCATACCCCGGAGAAGTTCTCTGCCCCATTACGACTCTTGTAAGGCTGTAGGCTCCTGGGAGAACTTGGGTAAGGCCTGTGCCCCAGCGAGACACTGGGAAGGCCTTATGCCACAGAGACCCTAGGGGAAACTTTGAACTTAGTGAGACCCTGCTAAGATATTAGACCCCATTTAGACCTTGGTGATAATATTTGGCCACAGTGAGACCCTGAGGAAAGCCTTTGGCTACAGTTGGGCTCTAAGAAAAGCCTTGGGCTTCAGTAAGTTCCTGGAGAAAATCTTAGGCCCCACTGAGACCCTGGTAAAGCCTGGTCCCAATGAGTCTCTGTGAAAGGCCTTAGTGTTTTTGAGACCATGAAGAAGTCCCTTAGGTTCCCATTCAGTCACTGGAAAGGACTTAGGCCCTGGTAAGTCCATCTACAGGTTTTAGGCTTAAGTGATACCCTTGGGAAGGTTTAACAAGTACTGACATGTGAGCTTAACAAGATGGCTCGGCTTGTTACTAAGCCTGATAACCTGTGCTTGCCCCTAGGACTCATTCTGTGGAAAGAAGGACTCATGCCCTGTAAATTATCATTTGATTTCCACATTTGGAAGTAAACAAACAAACAATTCATTAGTTAAAACACAGAGATAGAAGAAGAAGAGCTAAGACTTCAGGCAAGTTTGAGTTTTCCTGAGGCCATGGTGATATGGATTCACAACATGCCCCCATGGTTGGGCATGGTTGCGCATGCCTGGCGGACCTAGTGACTTCCACCTAGACATGTCTGGGTCAAAACGTCTCATGTGACCAGGACCCTGTGGCTTTGCGTGGCTGCTTAAAGCATGCAGCGCAAGCATTTGATATACATGCATGCGTGGAATAGCCACATGGGCCTGTGTCTCTCTCCCTTATCTTAATAAAACTCTCATTAGTGGATTCTGTCTTGTTTTGTGACGTTTCCTCGCAGGGTAAGAGCGCCGCCAAATAACCAACACATGGGATCTTGGGCCGTGAAAGCCCACAGATACTCTAGAGAAAGTCTTCTTCCCTATTGAGACACTTACATAGTATTTGAGTACTGGTGAGACTCTGGAAGATTCTCGTGCTCTGCTGAGGCCTTGGAAAGGGTTGTGAGGCTACTGAGCCCCTGAGGAGAGAGGAGAGCATTTTCAGGACACTGTAGAAGGGCCTCAAACCTCAGAGATTCTTTAAAAAACCCATGAGCCCCACTGATACCTGGAGGAGAGCCAGGATCAATGTTAAATCTTGAGCAAGGCCTTCAATCCCATGTGATCCAGAGTAAGACTGGCCTTTCCTGAGATCCTAGGGAAGTCTTTGTGTGTGTGTGTGTGTGTGTGTGTGTGTGTGTGTGTGTGTGTGTTTGTGATTATTTGATTTTTATTTAATCTTGTACAATATTTTAGAAGCTGTGTTTCTCATGGAGTACACTTGAGGTAAGATGTAAGATTTTTGCATAATTCTGATCATAATATTTCATATGATTCTTTCCTCTGTTCCTTCAATCCATAGTGATGTTCTTTTATCTGCTGATATTAATTGAGGTTTTCTCTATTGCTTGATCATTGTTGTGACTTACCAACTTTTTAAAAATGCATTTATAATGAGCGCATATTAAAATATTTAAATTTATTATTTTTATTACCCTTATTTTCTTGTGTTAGTTTCCCCTTCATTTATCTGAAGGTTCTATTATACGTACACATGTATACATGCCTTCCTGATGCAGTGAATTATTTAAGAACTCTCCTTTTCTTGGCTGTAACCTTGTCTTGGAGACTATTACTTTTAAAACAATGACACCTAATTTTCTTTTGTTTGTTCTCTGTATACTTAACCTTTTCCTTTCTAACTTTTTTTTATAGATTTTCTTTTCATTCATTTTACACACCAATCAAAGATCCCCCTCTTCCTTCCTCCCCCCACAGTGTCCCACTCCAATCCCACCCCTCACTCCTCCCCTCCAAGAAGGCAAGGCCTCCCATGGGCAGGCACATCTTGTAGAGGCAAGTCCAAGCCCTTCTCCCTGCCTCAAGGCTCCATGAGGTGTCCCATCATAGGTAGTAGACTCCAAAAAGCCCACTCATGCACTAGGGATATATACTCATGAAAGTTTGATCAATGGCTGTGGAGCCTGCATGGGACTGGACTAGGCCCTCTGCATGGCAAGACAGTTGTGTAGCTTGATCTGCTTGGGGGGGGCCTAGGAAAGTCTTTAACCCCACTGAGGTCCCAAGACTTTAGTTCCTCTAGAGCCCTGAGAAAGTCTGTGAATCACTACGGGCTGGTTGAGAGAGCTATGAACCCTACTGAGTGCCCGAGGAAGGCAGGATGGGTGGGGTGGAGTGGGGAAGTGGCGGGGGGGGGGGGGGCTTCATTAAGAATCTGGAACCCTGGGGCAGAGAGTAAGACACTCTTAAAAACCTAGAAAACACAAGGAACTGTGCAGAGACCCTACTGGAAGCAGTGCACCCCACTGAGATCCCTGGAGGGTTCTCTGTTCCTTTGAGACCTTAGGAGAAGCTGTGGGTCCCACTGCAACCATGGAGTGTTCATGGTGTGATGGCTTGAGTGTGAAGCTTTCCCCACAGACTTGTGTGTTTGAAAATCTTGTCCCCAGCATGTGGTGCTGTTCTGGGAGATTTTATACATGAGGCCTAGCTGATAGGCCTAGGGCCGTCAGAATGAGCCTTAGGGTTATAGGCCAGCCCTGCTTCCAGTCTGACTCTGCATCCTGGCCAGTGCCTCTGCAAGCTCCTGCTGCCACAGACAGACCAACTCTAGCCACCATGCCTTCCGTTCCATGATGGACCATGTCCCCTCAAACCATGAGCTGAAATAAACCTCTCCTCAAAGCTGCTTCTTTGGGAGATTCATTTATGGGGATATGAAAGGAACTAACTCGGGGGTGGGGAGTTAGGCCCTTTTCAGGTCTTGGGAAGTCAGTGACTCCCACTGAGACCTTAGGGAAGGCCTTAAGTCCCCTTGTGACCCTCAGGAATACCATGAGTTTGAATGAGAGACAGGGAGACAGTGTGAGCCCCACTAAGTACGAAGCAGACCAGGCTTCAGGAACACCTGGAGGAAACCTAAGTCCTTTTAGTAGCCTGGGGAAGGCTGTAAGAATTTGAAATAGCAGTGATATGTGATATGGCAGGACCATGGTGCTTATTGAGATTCTGAGCAAGACTGTGAGCTCCTAAAATGCCTAGAGAAGGTCTTAGCCCCACTGAGAAACTGGAGCTGTCTCTGGGTGTCATTGCCCTTAAGGGCACTCTAAAACCTCACAGAGACTTTGGGGAAGTCATTTGTTCAGTTGAGACTCTAGGGAAGTCCCAGAGCCACAATGAAACCTTCACAGAGAGACAGATGCTGAACCATGTGAGGCCCCAAGGAAGGCCTTAAGCCACAGGGAAACCCTGAAATAGGCTGTGAGCCCTGCTGCAACCTTGGGATGGGGTAAGCCCATTGCAGTGTTGGCACATCCATGAGCTCCTTTGAGACTCAAGTTAGGTGTGATCCCCATGGAAACCTTGGAGATGTTTGAACCCCCATGGTGGTCCTGTGGAGGGCTTAAAGCCCTGCAAGGATGCTCAGCATTATTCCTGTCACTGAAACCCCAGAAAGAGTTTAAATGTGTTTCCTGTCCCAACCGCCCAGTCCCAAGTAACCAACTTAGAGGCTGAATATAAATTATAAATGCTTGGCCAGTAGCCTGGGTTTGTTACTAACTCTTACATTTAAAATAAACCATACTTCTTATGTATGTTTTGCCACGTGGCTCATAGCTTGTTACCTCATTTACTACACATCCTACTTCCCTGGTGGCTGGCTGGCATCTCCTCTGACTCTACCCTTCCTCATCCCATTATTCTCAGTTTGGCTTTCCTGCCTAACTTTATCCTGCTCAGCTATTGGCCAGTCAGCTTATTTACTAAATCAATCATAGTGACATATATTCATACAGTGTACAGCAGAATTATTACACATCATAACTGTCACAGAAAAAAAAACATAAAGAAAGAAAGCCCTTAGCCTTTTTAAGGTCCCAAGAAGAGCCAGAACTAGTGATACATACCTGAATTCCAGAACTTGGGAGGCCCAGACAAGAAGACTGGGAGGTTTTTTTAGTTTTTTGTTTGTTTGTTTGTTTGTTTGTTTGTTTGTTTGTTTTGTTTTGTTTTGTTTTGTTGTTTTTCGAGACAGGGTTTGTCTGTGTAGCTTTGCGCCTTTCCTGGAACTCACTTTGTAGACCAGGCTGGCCTCAAACTCACAGAGATCTGCCTGCCTCTGCCTCCCGAGTGCTGGGATTAAAGGTGTGCACCACTACCGCCCGGCAGAAGACTGTAAGTTTAAGACAAGCCTAGCTATACCACAGGACTCCTTTCTCAAAAGAACAAACTCCTAGGGAGGCTGGAGCCCCAGTGAGGCCCTCATCAAGGCCCTCTAGCCTCTCTATGATCCTGAGGACACCCCTCCCCACTGTCCCCATCTTCCCACCTGGATCCTACTCCTTGCCTGCACTCCTCTGGGGGTACCCACATATCCCCTGATCCAGTGGATTCACTGTAGTGTCCCAGATACCCAAAGTGTGAACAGCTGCAGCACTTCCTTGGGGGACAGGGAGCAGGGAGCAAGGGGCCCACAGTTCTAGTGTAATGGCTATAAAGCCCTGCATAGGGTAGAGTTCTAGCTCATGCAACTACACCAAGAGTTTTTGCTGATTGTTTGGGGAACAGGGCAGTACCAAATCAGGGACAAGATGGGTCAAGGAACCTCCAATCACTCCAAGGGGAGTCTGAGAAGGGTTTTGTAGCTGGGTAGAGCCTGCACTAAGAGATCAAGGCAGAGACTCTGAGCTCTGTACCTCTGGTGGGGACCTTGATGGCCTTCAGGTGCTTGTCTTGGGGTATTGGGGTAGGAGGGTGTACCACAGGGCTTCAGTCCAGCTGACCCCTGAGTGCTCGATAGGTTTGTGCAAGGAGGGATAGAAGGGAAGGGACCAGCAAGTGCCTTGATACCTTAATTCTGCTTTGTTCCTACCTCTGTGGGTGAGCCGTGGTCTCAGCTGAGCTAAGGACCTGACTATCAATGGGGACTGTGAAACAGTCCAAGGGACAGAGATACCAGGCCCCCAACAGCTCTAGCTCCCTGGGGAATGATGTGGAAATTGCTCAGTCAAGGCCAAAGAAGGCCTCACTCTCACTGGGACAATGCCCCCTGCTGTGAACCAGATCATCAGGCCACCTTGCCCCTTGTTAAGACTCTAATTACCCTAGGGCTAAGTAGAGGTGTTGACGTCCAATGAGAGCTTTCTGCAGACCCAGCACCAGGGAAGTGTTTGGAAACTGCAGCTTCAGCCCCTCTGGCCATCTGCCGACCCACCCCCTGGAGCCCTTAATGGGCCAAACACCAGAGTCCAGGGGGGCAGAGAGGAGGTGCTTTAGACTATAAAATTGGTAGGGACCCAGTAACCCCCAGCCCTAGTGACTAGCTACAATCAGAGGCCATCAGCAACCAGGTATGTACTCTCCTCGCTGGGCCTGACTCCCTGGCCAAGACTCCAGGGATTAAGGGAAGATGTGGGCTCCTCTCTCTTTCACATGCCCTTTGCTGGTCTCAACCCTGCCTATCTTCCAGATCACTGTTCCATCATGGCCCTGTGGATGCGCCTTCTGCCCCTGCTGGCCCTACTGGTCCTCTGGGAGCCCAAGCCTTCCCAGGCTTTTGTCAACCAGCACCTTTGTGGTTCCCACCTTGTGGAGGCACTCTACCTGGTATGTGGGGAGCGTGGCTTCTTCTACACACCCAAGTCCCGGCGTGGAGTGGAGGACCCACAAGGTGAGCTCTGCCCCTGAATTGGGTCCCCAGTGCTTACCACCCTGGTTTTCTTCACCCTCACAGATTGTGTCCTGGGTGTGAAGGGTCTCAGGGTAACTGGGGGGGGGGGGGCGCTGTGGTGCACATTTCTATGGACAGTGGGACATAGGCAAACTTGGCAGCTGCTGGGAATGAATGACAGTCCAGCTTAAGGCTCCTAGGTGGTGGAGACCTGTGGGGAGGCCCCACGATAGGCACCTATTCGGGGGGGGGGAGGGCATAAGCACTGATTGGGGGATGATGGCAGGACGTGTAGGCTTTGGAGCTCCTTGTGTCCATGCCCAGTGACTTGTCCTACATACATGCGGTCCCTGCCACCTGCCCTAACTTGGCAGGAGGGGGCCAAGGTGAAAGAAAGCCTGGGGTAGGCAGGGGGCTGCTTGGCTGCTCCTGACTGGATTGTCCTGTGTGTCTTTGCATCTATGCTGCTGATGCTCCGGCCTGCTCTGACACTGCCTCCCTGACAGTGGCACAGTTGGAGCTGAGTGGGGGCCCCGGAGCAGGTGACCTTCAGACCTTGGCACTGGAGGTGGCCCAGCAGAAGCGAGGCATTGTGGATCAGTGCTGTACCAGCATCTGCTCGCTCTACCAGCTGGAGAATTACTGCAACTAGCCCCCTCCCCAACCCAGCCCCCCTTCCTGCAATGAATAAAACCTCTGAAGGAGCACTACAAGCTGTGTGTCTGTGTGTCTGTGTATCTGTGTCTGTAGGATGTGAGCGGGTACTGGCTGGTGTGGCCCCAGCTTAGTCCACCTGTCTGGCCACAATGGCTCCTAAAGGGTCTGCCCAAGGCTCCTTCTTTGGTGCTTTCTGAACTCCCAGCTTCCTCTTGGCTCCCTGGGCAACCACAGGTGTCCACTCCACCAAATCTGGAACATAGACAGTTCCTTCCTCAAAGCAGCCAACACTTCCAGGTAGCCCCATAACCCTTACCCTTAGTTGTCTGGGAGGACCATGATCCCAACCCCTTCCCGCTTCTAGCTGAATAGAGAAAAGATAGGAGTCTTTGGAAGGCATGGGTGATGGCAGCTAGGAGCTGATGCTTCATTGCTTCATAGCTCTGGGCCTTCAAGGGCCCCAGGGAACTTTTAAACAAAAGAGAACCAGAATATTCCAACAGCAGCTTCCACCTAGCTTTCTTGAGTTCTGTCTGCAGAGCTATTTCAGATGGAGTCCTTGATGGACCAGAAACTAGGCTTAGGAACTTAAACTGGAAGGCTATGGAAACGATTCTCTCAGTGCTTAGCTCTGGGAGGACAGAGGACATCCCCGATCCCTCTCAGACTCTCCAGTGACCCTTAGTGCTCTGGACAAGACAGGTATTCCACATGGGTGAAAGGACATACTAAAGGATTCCCATAGGCACTGGGCAGGAGCATCAGAACCCCACTTCTCAGGAGTGGTCCAGTAGTGAGTTCTAGGTAATGTGGGCCATGAGGGAGCCAGATGATGCAAGGCTTAGGGCTGGGATCTCCTGTCACTTCTCAGCCTCTCCTTCCAGCTAGGTGGGGTCTCTCACCAGATTCCTTGAACCTGACTGCTTAGCAATCCCTCTAGAAATATCTTCGGTCCTAAGGAAAGGTCCCTTAACATCTAGGTCTTTGGAGAATCTCAACATAGAGCACCTCTCTTCAGCACCAACTGAGCACAGATTGAGTGGTACTTGTCAGTGAGATGAGAGCTTAGGGACCTAGACAGTGATCCTGGTCACCCCAAGGCCTGGCTGACCTGTCACCCAAACCAAACTAATCTGTGTCTCCCTGAAAACTGTACCCAGGGTCAGGGATCTTGGTGGCTGGGAACCTTCCTAAAGCAGTCCTGAGGACCCCTTCCCAGTCACCTCCTCTCTGAGACAATACTACACCTCTACCTGGAGGAGACATGTCAGAAGCCCCTTGCAAACTCTGCCCCTGAAAAGATGGCCAGAACTGAACAGGGGGGTGGATGGCTGGACACTGGGCCTGGAATAGGAGAAAGGAGGTGGCTGTGATCCTTCTAGGGGAACAACACCCCAGTGGTCCGTTAGTACAGCCTGAGACACAGGGCACCCTGCTGCAGTGGAGGTGTGTGTGTGTGTGTGTGTGTGTGTGCGTGTGTGTGTGTGTGTGTGTGTGTAGAGTCTCTGTAGAGCAAGAGCGGAAGCAGGAACTAGGAAGTGGGCTGGGTGGGGGTCTGCTGAACCTCCAGAAAATTAGCCATGGCTGCCTGGGCCTTGGGTGGGTGGGCAGATGTGGCACCCCACCATTCAGGAACCACAGACTCTTGGGAGTGCATATAAGTCAGAGGTGAAGGAAGCTAGAGTCTTTGGGTCCTTAGGTCTTGTGGGGTGAGCCCAGCTTTGCAGCATGGGTTCTGAGAGCTCAGAAGTGGGTCCAGATATCAGAAGTCCTGTCTACGACTTCACTCCTAGGGCCTTTGACCCAGGCCTCAAGGGAGGGGCAGGTTGTCCTCAGGACCCTTAACCTGCCTAGGCTGAGGCATATCCCTATCAGCTTCCTGGGGCCTCCTGAAACTCTGGTTTGGGGCTCTCCTTCCTATCTCTTCTCATTTGGTCTCCTCTTCTGCCCTTGAAGAGGAAGAGGAGGCAGAAAACTAGAGACACGCGTGTGCTGCCTCTCAATCCCTGCAGGAGTGGACAAGAAGCAGCCACTGAAAAGGACCCAGTGCCCAGGGAGCAGAGGTCGGGCCAGACTTAGTCTTTGATCAGCACCACGAGTGCTAACTCCAGAGATGCCAGCTGAGGACTTCAGAGGTTCCCCTAAGCCCTCAGATCACCCCATGTAGGTCAGCCATAGACCTGCCTCAGGCGCTCCTGCTGACCTTACCTCACTCAGCCCCTTTTGGGTACAGCACAGAGGTTCCTGCCTGCCCTTGGAGCCTGGACTCCACTGGTCCATGGGGCCTGCAGTGATAATCATTTTCATCAAGCTATGCAGTCACTTCGGTGTTGGAGCTGAGGCTGTGTGTTATGGAGACCTGCTCCCTAACAACCCCCAACCCTGCTGGGGCCCCTCACCATCTCTGCCTACCATCCAGGATCCTTCAGGGTGTTACCAAGGACAGCCAGTACACCTGTGTTGTGCTCTTGCCTGGTCTAATGAGATGGTGGTATGAAGAGACTCAAAGTAACACTACACCCAGGGTGACTGAGGAGGCCTGGAGCCAGGGCAGCCACTCTTCTGCTGTGCACTCACAATACAGGTCTCCAGACACCTAAGATGATCTGCTAACGTAGCTGCCTTCAGGTTAGCTCCCCAAGATTGCATTGATGGCTCCTGGCACAGATGAACTGGCACCTCAGCCCAGCCCAGGAACGGTATTTGCCTTCTTACGTTATCAATATTTACTGTACTCATGTTTCTCCAGGCCTGAATAGATCTTGAGTGACATGAGAGGTGGCTTCAGGGGCGCTGAAGTCCACTTTTTCTTCTGAGGTCGTTAAGGCCAGAAAGGTTCTGAACCAAGGAGTGGAAAGCATCCAGAACCAGGTAGCTTTTAAGTCAACCTGCCCACTAGACAGCACCAAATACTGGTTGGTGGATCTCTGACCTAGCTGTGAGTAAAGGAAATCCCTGAGGAGCCTTCTCAGAGACTCAAATTGGGTGTCCCTCAGTGTTTTGGAGTAGATGTTTGTGGATTTTGAACAATATAGCCAGGAATGGCTAGTTATAAAAGTGTCCAGCAGAGGGCACCAAAGCCTTGCTTTTGAGGCGCTCCAGGTCGGCAGGCCCTACTACCCTTGTTGAGGCGGCAGTTTCTCCCTTTGCTCTTCTGCGCTCCGGCGGACCAAGAGGCTTCCCAAAAGGCTGGCTGCTCTGGACTCTGGAAGGTATGAAGTTTGAGAACGAGAGGTGTCTGATCATGCTGGGTGTGACCTTTGGGGGTCTAGACTCCCTAGATGCCCATGGAGTAGATGAACAAATGTCCAGGGGTCTGCAATATTCCTAGAATGTCTCAGGTTACAGTCATCTACTGCCTGCCTTGAATTGCAGCTGCCTAGAGGAGAGCATAGGGGCAATCCATGCAACTCCTCACACTACAGCTAAGCAAACAGGCCAGGGGCGCAGACTGTCTGTTTCCAGCTAGGACCCTGGTGGTAGCTCCCCAGAGCCCTAGCAGGCACTGAGACTGGGAGCTAGAGGAGCCAGTGGTCTCTTGCTCTGCTTGGAGTTTTCTTAGGCACACAGGCTGGAAGGCTAAACCCTGGTTTTCACATGAAGTTGGGTCTACAGGGACCCCAGGGTGTAGGATGCCTCATGCAAGGCCCATCTGGGACAGGGTCAGCCCTTTCCCATGTCTACCTTCTGCCCAGTGCTGAGAGGAAAGGAAGGTCAATTTTGAAAAGAATGCTGGGGGTGGCGTGGCCAGGGGTCTGAGAGTTGAAGAACAGCCTGGACACGGTGTCACTCTTCTCCCCCCCCCTTCCACTCCCGCCCCCCACTATTGTTTCTGGCTTGGCCACAGAACAGCAAGGCAGATTCCTTCGAAAGTGAAGCTGTGGAGGCGGCCCTGTGTGGTCCAGTCACACTGTGCTGGCGCCAAGTTACCCAGTGGCGTTGAGCCAGTCCCCTTGGAGTCATTGGCTCACTGCCTGACCCCCAGGTGGCCCCCTCCCCCCTATACACACACACATATACCTTAGTACAAACACCTCACCTGCCACCCTTCTGCTGTGGGTAACCAGAACCCAGCCCCTGATCTGCATACCCTTGAGGCTGACCCTTGATTCTGGGCCTGGGCTGGGACATAGGGTTACCAACAAGCCTCTCTCTCCAAAAAGGACCTAAGCCAGGGCTCCTCAGACTGAGAGTTGTCACAGTGATGCAGCATCCGTCCAGTGCCTCATCCATATTCTCAAAATGACTAGATCTGACCTCTGGGCCAAGCCCACTGACTCTGGTTGGCTGAGCCAGTCAGGTCCCAATGGCCGTGTGTGCCTCCTCTCTGTGGACTATTGGTGGATTATTTCCCAGACATACCTGTATTTTGCCAGCGACAGGAGTAGGTCTGAAAGCTGCCAAACCTAGA